>CAUYON010207913.1:0-20964 GCA_963573935.1 Arctocebus calabarensis
CCTGCCAAACAACAATGACGACTGCAACCAAAAAATGGCCGGGCATTGTGGTGGGCGCCTGTAGTCCCAGCTACTTGGGAGGCAGAGGCAAGAGACTCGCTTGAGCCCAGGAATTGGAGGTTGCTGTGAGCTGTGATGCCACCGCACTCTATCCAGGGTGACAGCTTGAGGCTCTGCCTCAAAACAAAAAAAAAAAACGTATTCTTCCTCCTCTCCCACTTGCTTTGGGCAATTCTTCAGGAACAAAAAGGCAATTCTCATGCTTGACAGCAGGCCATATGTGATCTTTGCTTTCACAGCTTAGGGTCCATATGAAATGCCAGAGTTAAAAGGAAACCCAGCCGGAAGCCTGGGTGGCTGAAGGGAGAGCTGGCTCCCTTCTGTTCCTAAGGCATACCACCAACCAAAACATAAGCCGCTCAAGTTCAAAGCAGGCCTCCCTCCAGCCCCCCACCAGGACTCTCCCCCAGGAACTCCCAGAGCTAGCAGGACTGTGCAAAGCAAGCTTCCAGTATCTTCTTAGTCTGAAATATTTAATAACTCAATAGGTCTCCACCCCACATCATATATTCCGTATGACCCACTTACACAATGTCCCCTGTTTACATGGTTTTCAGAAACATCTCTATGGGGAGTTTCTGAGATTTTCTAGCAGTTCCTTGCTCCTAAGCAAAAGTCTCAGGGCAAAAGGGAGAGGCTGCCTCGCGCTGACACCTGACCTGAAAAGAAAAATAGTCCAGCAGCCAAGGAGAAAACTTAAGATTCATTATTTCTGCTCTCAGAATTGTTACTTTCTGATTTTTCATTTCTTTCCCATCAAATTTTTCCAATCCAGATCCACACACATATGGTAGGGAAAAATATGTTAGAAGGTGAGGGCAGAAGTTGTTGTCAGGAGCTCCCAAAGAATGTGGCCAAGCCACCCAGTTCACCGCATAAAATGTAAAATTGGACAGTAATCTAGCTGTATACCCAGAAGAATTGGGATAAAGGACTCCAATACATACGTGTATACCACTGTTCATAATACCACTATTCATAATAGCCAAAAAGTAGAAAAATCCCAAGGGTCCTCAGATGAAAAGATAAACAAAATGCAGTATATATACACGTAACAAAATTATCATTCAGCCATAAAAAGAAATAAAATGCAAGGCTGGATGTGGTGGCTCACACCTGTAATCCTAGCACTCTGGGAGGCCGAGGCAGGTGGATTTCTTGAGCTCAGGAGTTTGAGAACAGCCTGAGCAAGACTGAGACCCTGTCTCTACTAAAAATTTAGGAAAAATTAGCCAGGTGTGGTGGCACACCCCTAGAGTTCCAACTACCCAGGAGGCTGAAGCAAGAGGATTGCTTGGGTTTGAGGTTGCCATGAGCTATGACACCAGGGCACTCTACTGTGGGTGACAAGGCAAGAGTCTGTCTCAACAACAACCAAAAAATAGTCAGAGGCTGATACATGTCTGCACCATCTTTCTACCTCTAGCAATAATACACTCTATCTCATTAGGACCAACCGCAGAAATGTCTGTCACACTGACCACCTAATGCGATGGGGTGGGTTGTGAAGTTAATGCTCACACTTCACAATGTGCCCACAATCACCAACTCACTGATGCCCCAAGATCCAACCACATCAGTCATCACTCCAAGAATTCACAACATGATCCCATCTGCAGAAGTAAAAATTCATCTAGCTCCATTGCTCCAGAAGCTTCTTGCCCATGAACCTTAGTAAAGTTTTATATACATTTGATGTTTCTTGCTACAAAGGGGGAACATTGATATTATAAACTAAGTCATTAACAGACATATTAAAATGATCCCAGGTACACACGCAGGTATATTTGGCACAAAAAGGCAGAGATAGCACTTGAAGAGTCTTTAAAGTCACCATTATTTCATGGAATATGTACAGATTTCTATTCCAAAGCCCTCAACTAAAGTATAGGAATTAGATGTATTCAAAAGGAATTATTGAGCACCTACTATTGCTAGGAACCCACCATGCAGGAAAGCAGTGTTTAAAGGGATTTCTCAGATTCTATATCTTTGATCATTCACAGGCCAGACATATTACCCTATAATGATATAGTGATTTTTTTTTTAAAGTACTATGCAAACATTTCTTTAATTTCTTCCACTATTTGCTATAGTAAACCCCAAAGCTCTTTTCTGCAGGAGAGTGAGAAGACAAAGGCATGACAAGATAAAGCGAGCCTCAGGATTAAGGCTACTTAATGCAAAGATGACTAGGAACTGTGGTTGCCATGTTCATTGGTCACTAACCTAGGAAATCATTTCATCTTCTCAAGTGTCAATCATCTTTACTCTTCCCTAAGGATTTACCCTACGCCAGGTATTGTGACATCAGAGACATAGACACAGATCACACACAGAGCTAAACCTAGTGGAAAGTATACGAACAGAAGCATTCAACCATGTGGCAAGTGCAATGGTAACTGGGTTCTCAACTGTGACACCAGTGACAATTTGGCCAAATGAGTCCTCTGGGGCTGCCTGTGCCATTGTAGGATAGTAGCAGCATTCCTTGCCTCTACCAACTAGATGCCAGTAGCATCCACCTGTCCTGACAATCAAATACATCTCTCAATATTGCCAAACGTCTCCTTGGGGACAAAACATTCCCTGGTTGAGACCACTGGGAAAGACACACAGGTTCTGAGGAGAGTGCAGAATAAGCATCTTGAGCCAGAGACACACAAAGAAGGCTTCTCAGAGAACCTGCCTCCAGAGCTGCACCTTAAAAGACAGAGCTGGGGAGGTGGGAAGGGTCCAGATCACAAATGCCAGGTGTGGGAGTCTGGACTTTATTTGAAGGCAGTCACTCTACATTAGACCAACTATTCCGGTTTTTCACCTCCATGAATTCACTCCTAATGTTCCTGATAGCATTTCTACCAAGACAATATTTCTGCTCTTTTGGCAATGGTTTTCAGTGCTGGATTTTCAGTTGATTGCCAGTCTCTGGCATTTATTCCCCCCAGTCCTGGCTCTTTACTCTCAGAAACCAAGTACCCTGCTCACTGATTCTCTTTACTCTCAGAGACCAGTTTCCCGATCAATGACCCCTTCACAGGCACAGAACCAGGCCTCCTCATGTCCCACCAACTCAACTTAGCCAAGTCCCTCCAATTCCACTATTCTCCAAAAATATTACATCTCACTGCTAGCAAATGGTTGTCATGTCATAAGCCAAAATCCAGTCAATCAATTCTAAGACTTTTGCTTGTTTGGAAGGTTAGCACAGAGTAGACATCTATCAAAAATATTTAAAGACAAACAAACAAAACAACAACTGGCTACATGGCCTGAAAAGAACATATGCTTTCTTGATCTGTCTGATGAACATGTTCCTTGATTTCTCTTAGAGCACTACTTCTTCTGAAGTACTGAAATTTCCGACCTGTGGTCTAGAGGAGGGACGCACCTTCAGTTCCAGGGGTAAGCATGTGACCCAAGCCTAGCCAATCAGAACACTGCACCTTGTCCCCACCCTGCCCCTGGGAGCCACGAGGGGCAGCAGAACCAATCGGGGCCAATGAGACTTCTGAGACTTGGAACTGTAAGCAACTGAGAAAATGGATAAAAGCCCAGAGCTGCTATCAGTCACCTTGATACCACAAGCCAAATAGCCTACGAGAGACCGGAATCAACACAGAGGCAAACAGCTGAGTGAGGGGAGAGGGATGATGTTATTTAAACTCCTGGATCCCCCCATGTCTGGGGTCTATCCCTGTACCTTTCAAGGATAGGAGCCATTAAATTCCCCTTCTTAAGTCAGTTGGAGTCATGCAGATGGCAGTCCTTGCTCCCAGCAGCATTCACTGCCCTTTTTGTTGTTGTTGTTGTTTTTTTTTTTGCATTCACTGCCCTTAAAACCATACTGAACTCAGCTTTAAAAAAAAGAAAAAAAAACTAGGCCGGGCTAGGTGGCGCATGCTGTAATCCTAGCACTTTGGGAAGCCAAGGCAGGAGAAACTGCTTGAGCTCAGGGGTTTGGGACTCGTATGTGTAAAAGCAAGACCCTGTCTCTACTTAAAACAGTCAAATTAGCCCAGCGATGTGTGGCACCTGCAGTCCCAGCTACTTGGGAGGGTGAAGCAGGAGTTTGAGGTTGCAGGGAGCTATGAAGACACACTGCGCCCTACCCAGGGTGACAAAGCCTCTGTCTCCAAAAAAAAAAAAAAAGAAAAAAAAATCAAATTTCATTTTCAGTCCAATTATTTTTACTAATGACAGTATTTATCACACATTTTTTCTGTTAAAATTGTATAATACATTTTACCAGCCTATAATCATTAATTAATATACAAAACACCAACTAATCAGATAGTGTAATTCTCCTATGTACAACTCCTTGAGAAAAGGACCTGCAAGTCCGATCTGGCTTCTGACACCCCACTCAACCTCACACATGAAGAGTCAGAGCTAGCTGGGCTATTTGTTTCAAAATAGCTTGGTTCTGTCTTCAGGAGCCGTAAACTTGATACCCAAACATGCCAATAGAAACTTAAAACAAAATGTACTTGAGAGCTAATGGAGTTGTTCTCAATCCCGATTGTGGGGTGATGTTTCTTCAACTATATGTGTGTGTACAAACCCATAGCAAAAAGGCTAAATTTCACTGTGGGTAAATAAAAAAATGAGTAAATCTTAAACAGGAATCAAAAAATCCATTGCATAAACACACACACGCCAACCACCTGGGATCCGAAAAGCAACAAGGTCACACGCATTAGAAACCAGCACATGTAAATGTCAAAGAGTTATAAAAATGAAGCCACCTCTGTTGAGCTTGGAGGCTGTTTTTTTCAACAGTCCACATTGACCGTGGACAATACCTGATCTCTGTGGACTTGAAGTTCCTGCGTGGAGCTCCATGCTTCCCCTCACTACTTCATGATCACTCCACTGACAGAGACAGGACTGTAGTCATCCTCCCCACTCTTTGACTTGAGCTCGGTGAGGCAGGCAAACACTAACACTGCCCCGAGCCCCTACAAGGCACGGAATGCCTGGCCAGAAGCAGGTCTGACGGGGAACTCACACACCTACCTGTCTTCAAACCCTAAGAAAGCCATCCTCAGCTTCTACCTACCTCGCCAGCACATTCAAGGTCAGTGGCAAACAATTTGACCAGATGTTAAAGCACAGCATGTACACATATCTTTCATGCATCCCACAGCTCATGAATTGTCTACTTTTCCAGCAATTCTTCTAGTTATTACTAGGGGTTTTAGAAATCATTATATCATTAAAGCATCAAGTTAAAAATCCCAGAAAATATTTCTACGGAAGCTTTACCTCCCTGAAAAGTAAACTGCTGTGTAAGTTAAAGGTACTAAGGTATTACAAAGTAATTACTATAGCCATAGTTATTCTGCTTGAGTTTTCTCTCTTACTTTTTTTTTTGAGACATAGTCTCACTCTGTCACCCTGAGTGCCGTGGTGTCATAGCTCACAGCATCCTGAAATTCTTGGGTTTGAGCAATCCTCTTGCCTCAGCCTCCTGAGTAGCTGGGACTATAGGCGCCCACCACAACACCTGGTTAATTTGTCTATTTTTAGTAGAGACAGAGTCTCACTCTTACTCGGGTGGGTCTTGAACTCCTGAACTCCTGCCTCAGCCTCCCAGAGTGGTAGGATTAGGCATGACCCACCACACCTGGCCTGCTTTAGCTTTCTTAAAAGAAACATTGGCTACAGGAGAACCCATTGGCCATTCAGAACTTCCACAGCCTGCGGTGTCAGGAATGTGTTCCTTCTTTGTGGCCAACTCAATGCCTGGAGTTTATGCTTGGGACACCCCTAAAGAATAACGGAGAAATACGCCTAAAAGAGCCTGAGGCACAAAAGGGGTTAAGTTCCCTTTGCAGCCGAGCCACAGCTGAAGTCCACAATAAAAGTAACCAAAGAGACCTACCCTGAAGAGAGAGAACAGCATCCAGGTGGCGATCATGACCTCACTTTCCCTCAGTTACACCTGATCTTGAGAACCACGCTTCTGCTCTTACAGCTTCACCCCGGTTTCCCTTTCCTCAGTTGGACAGCCGATGTAAGGACACAGTCACGGCATTTCAGGTGAAGCGGGACTGAGCTCTCATCCGGCACCTGCACGCGCGTCCCTGGTGGATGCTGCCCCAGGAGGCGCGCACACTGCAACGTGAACCGGCCCGACGTCTCCGACTCAAAGGTAAAGTTTGGAACCATGTTAGAGCCTTCAAGGGCAAATGAAACAGGAGCCGAGTGTATTTATTTTTACACAGCTACTAATGATCAGATTACATTTTATCAGATCAGTTATGATTCAACAAATGCGAGTTGTTAGTTGAATTCAAATGTAAGGGGATAACAAGCCCCGTGTAAACAGTGGGCAGTTTTTTTTTTTTACAGTCAGGATAACTAATTTTATAATATAAATACCAGAAAGTGACCTTCAAGACTTTGTTCCTCCTATAAAGCTGCTGGCTGTCCACAATAAGGAGGCGTCACTGGACACTGTGTTTACAGTAAAGACAAGTAACTATTGGCTCAAACAAAGGCACCTTTACAGAGAGGGAGAAAACCTGTTCGGCAAAGAGGCAGACACAAAAAAGGAACAGGCATCTTGTGAAAAGTGATATGCAAGGAAGCCAAGCACAGATGCTCCTGTTAGTGGGAAAAGAATACTATTTTAGCCTCCTAAAACGCAAAAGTCAAAATACTACCTTCCCTAAGAAATACATTATGGATATATATTTTTTCACATTGTTCTGTTTTTAAGAATTGTGGGGTAAAGACAGGAGAAGTTACGCTCTTGGCTCCTTCCTTCTAACACCAAGGGACAACACTGTGACCTTGTCTTCTGGCCACTGGAGTCGGTCAGTGCAAACCTCCGTCTGCGGGCTTGCTGGGGTCACACCGTATTCTTCAATAAAGACCTTTGCTGCAGTGGTTCTTATCACTAGAGATCATTTTCATTCTACCTTTAAAAATTCTACCAGCCCTAGCTAGTCTTGGCTGCAGCCTTGATTTTAACAAGTGAAATTAAAGGAGGCAGTTCTTTGAAATGCATGCGCATTCTCTGACAAGTAGTCCAGGTTCCCTTTCATACCGTTCCTCCCACCAATCCCCTCCCCGTTCCCCTTTTCCCTACTGCTCGGCTCTGCCATTATGAGAGCCACTAGCCCAGACTGGCTATTATTGAAATGTGGCCAGTGTAACTGAGGGTCTGATTTTTCAGATTACATTGACTAATGTAAACAGAAACTTAAGGGGCTAGTTGTGGCCGGCGTGGAGTGCAGACACAGCTCTTTTTCATCACGCAGTGTAGTGCAAATACTGCAGTGGTCTCAGGTGCTTCCAGATAGCAACCTCAGCAGCCCCCTCACCCCACACTCTTGCTCTTCCCTTCTCGACTTGCTACCAACTGAAACGGCTTTGTCTCTGCTAGCTGGTACGGTCTGCTTTCCACCTCCAGCAGGGCAGGGGCCTGGGGACAATTCTGGTCTGCCTTCCTCACTGCTGTCTCCCACCTACCAGAACAGCGCCTGCCTGTTTAGTAAACATCTGCTGAGTCCGTGGATGAACGAAGCAATCCAGCTGGCCAATGCGCTTCTTGATGGGATGGAAAAAGCAGTCCCTGCAGCTTGGCTAGTAAATTGCTTTCATCAGAGCTCTCTCTCACAGAACCACATTCTACAACTTGTTTCCAGTATCCGATTCTGCATTCAAATGGCAAGGACGTGAAGGAGCCTCCAACCCGGATCATAAGTTTGGAGACTTGGAGGCCATGGCCTTGGGAGTCTCTAAGAATAGACATAAGGCTCCTTTCATAGACAGAAGAGCGGCCTCTGCACAAGTGGCCACAACCCCAAAACCTGTAAGATTAGCTCCAGCCCTAGTGGGAATGAACTGTGTCAAGTACTGGGCATAAGGCATTAACCAAGACAAACATGCTCTTCCGCCCTTCAGAAGATCACCACCTCCTGGACATATGACTAGTATTAAGATAATACATTAGTTCTGTGTCTCTGCTGAGAGGGACTAGTCTTGGTGCTATAAGAGCACAAAAGATGACACCGCACTTGCCTAGGGTGGTCAAGGAAGGCTTCCTGGAGGAAGGGCTGATTAACCTTTCAGGGGGTAGAGTCAGTTATGTTAGAAAGGACTGGCGTGGTGTGGGGGTGTGACAGGTGGGGAATGGCTGTTCCAAGCAGGAAGAATAGGGAGAGCAAAGATGCCTTTGCACGAAATGGCACAGTACTTAGGAGAAAGGCAAGCACCCTGTCTGTGGTGCCCCAAACAATGGGTAGGGGTTAAAATCAGACCACACAGGCCTTGAAGTGCCAAGGATTTGTGGTTTTATTCTTAGGGCAATGGGGTTGGGAAACTTTGAGAAAAGGAATGAAATGGCTACCTGCTTTTTAATAATCTCCATGACCCTAAAAATGTATTGGTGATAAAGAAGCTGGAAAAGAACGTAACACTTTGAGACAAACACACTGTGGAACAGGGGTGGAAAATACAGCCTCTGTGCACAGAAGCCCGGTGGTGTCAATGGGGCCAAAAGCGATACACCTGCCAAAGATGTGCCGATACAGTCACACCATTAACACTGACCTTATGAGCCGGGTGCGGTGACTCACGCCGATAATCCCAACTCTGTGGGAGGCCGAGGTGGGCGCATCCCTTGAGCTCAGAAACTCAGTTCAAGCTGAGCAAGAGTGAGACCCATCTCTGCTGAAATTAGAAAACTAGCCAGGTAGTTGCCTGTAGTCCCAGCTACTCGGGAGGCTGAGGCAGGAGGATCACTTGAACCTAGGAGTGTGAGGTTGCTGTGAGCTAGGCTGACACCATGGTACCCTACCCTGGGCAACAGAGTGAGACTCTGTTTCCAAGGGAAAAAAAAAAAAAAAAACCTGTGAGGGAGGTCCTAGAACCAATCTCCTGTGCATAGCAAGGGTATCCTCATTCCTTTACCACCTTTAGGAGATTTTTAGTAACAATTTCATATTGTTTCTTTGCAGTTTTTCAGCTGTTGTCATTACTAACTTTCTAATGTGGAAAATGAGAATTTAATGATTTTTCCTATCTATGCCCTCACCATACCAGGGTACCCTTCCCTTCATAATTACTTGGAAACTTGAAGATCAGGATTAAGATACTATAACAGCACTTCCCGCTAAGCCATGTGGTAGACGAGGATGAGGACTTTCCCTTTCCTGATCGGGTTTTTGCAGAGTTAATCACAGCATTCCTCCCACCTTTGTTTACTGTGCTCTAGTATTTTTTTTTTCTTTTTTGAGACAGAGCCTCAAGCTGTCACCCTGGAGAGAGTGCTGTAGCATCACAGCTCACAGCAACCTCCAATTCCTGGGCTCATGCGAGTCTCATGCCTCCGCCTCCCAAGTAGCTGGGACTACAGGCGCCCGCCACAACGCCCGGCCATTTTTTGGTTGCAGCCGGCATTGTTGTTTGGCAGGCCCGGGCTGGATTCGAACCCAGTTAGCTCAGGTGTACGTGGCTGGCGCCTTAACCCGTTGAGCCATAGGCGCCAAGCCTAGTGTGCTCTAGTATTTGACAGTTCTTCCTATTAATAATTCAAGCCCAAACTTTTCATCCTATTTCTAAATTGCCTCTCAAGACAGAGATGCTTCAAGTGCTTCATTAGCACCTTACAAAAGAAATCACTGCCTGAGCCTCAGAGACACACACTTGGGGAGCACAGGTGTCACGCTGGGATTTCCCACCCTCAGCCTCTAGAAATTCCCTCTGCCTCTCTCCTGCTGGGGCCCCTATTTCCCGTATCACTTGCAGTTTTCTTTTCCGGTTTACTCTCACATCTCAGCTGACCGCCTCCTCTGGCTGCTTCCTGAGCATCTAAGTACAGCTGAAATGTCATCATTCTACTGTCACACTTGATTAGAGCTTGGCTGAATATAAAATTCTAGCTTTAAAATCATTTCCCACCACAGCATCCAAGGCATCGCACCCCTGCCTTCTAGCTGCCAGTGTTGCTGTTGAGAAGTCAACCCTATTTTGATTCTTGGTTTGTTGTATGTGATTGATTTTCTCCCCCGGGGAGCTTACCGAATCTTTTCTTTGCCACCATTGAAATTTCTCAAGAAAACTTTGGAAGATAGAAAGCAGACTGATAGGCAGAAAAAAATGTTTAAACTTTGCAGACTTAAAAAAAATACAACAACAATAGTATCCTAAGCTGTCAATGGCCAAAAAGCACAAAGGCTCAAGAATGTTTCAGCATTCTTAAAAAGACCAGGCCTCCTTATTTAGCCACACAAACACCTCATTAGCCTGATGCCAAAAACTATCATGCTGTTGTTTGCTTTGCTGTTATCCTCGTGTTTGTAAAAAAAATCCCCTAAGTGAAATAAACCAGTCACGAAGGGACAAATTCTGTCTGATTGCACTTACGCCAGGCACCTACAGTGTAGAATGGTGGTTGCCAGGGGCTGGGGAAAGTGGGGATGTGAAGTAACTGCTTAGTGGATACAGAGTTTCAGTTTGGGAGCATGAAAAAGTTCTGGATAAGGAAGCTGGTAATGATTACACAGCAGCGTGAACATAGGAATGCTACTGAACTGTAAACTCAAAATAGTTACAAAGATCAATGCTATGTTACATACATTTTACCAAAATAACAAACAATAAAACTCCCTTTGTATCATTTTAACGGGGTTGTGTTTGGTAGGTGAGCAAAATTAGATGCCTATGTGTTCAATTCACAATCTTTAGGCAGAAGTCTTTGGCCAATGAGATTTTTTTTTTTTTTTCATTTCTTAATATCCAGATTAGTAGTTTTAAATTTTTAAGTTAAAGTTTTCAAACTTTAAACTTGAAAACTTGAAAGTTTTAAATTCATTTCTTAATTTCCATATTAGTAGTGTTAAACTTTAGAGTACATAGGAATTAGTATAATGAGTTACAGACACAAAACCATGGGTTTTCTGTATACACTGTACTTCATACAGGTTATTTTTACCACACCAGGGTTTTACCTTAATGCCTGATCTTCTGAAATTAAGATGCTGCTTCCTGCACTGCCTTGAGCTATATCAAAAGAAGTATAGACTTAAGAACCAGAGAGGTGATGTTCTGGACCAAAACACAGGTTCCTCCCTTGATTCTGCCTATTAAGAAGGTTGAGGTTAGCAAAGGGCTTTCGCTATCAAATCAAAACGAACATGGAGGAACTGAGTATACTTGGCCTGGTGAAGAAGGTTTGGTGAGTTGGGAGGCCGGTTTTGAGCATGAGAACCCTGCCCTAAACCTCTGATATCAAAACCACAGATTCTGTGAAGGCCCAGCCAGACCTCAGCCCAGAAGAGAAGACACTAAAATTTCCTGGCTCTTGGGGCTGCTGCCACTAGAGAATGAGGCCTGGTTGTTGGCAGAAGACCACCTGGAAAAGAGGTGATGGACGAGGTGACCTCTTAAGAGCCCTGACGGCCCTGGAATTCTCCTCACCATCACAGGGCATTGACCCTCGCAGCAAGCAAAATGCCGTACCCTGCCAAGGCAGAGAGCAGATGTAGTGGTATGCTCTATTTTAAGAACAAAATCCAGACTCCTAAAGAGTTTTAAGAAAAACAAACTCCTAAAAAAGGAATTACAGGCGAGAAGCAAGCCACAATTCTAGCCCCACCCCTGCCTCTCCAAAATTTCTCTAACAATATAAATTCCAAAACGTAAACAATGGTAATTCTCAATGAAATGTACCAGTGCAAGTGGAAATTTCTACTCTTCCTAAGAATGTGTTTGTATTCACCCCTTTTTGGAGATGAAAACCTTCAACTTGAACTAATTTGATTGATTGATTTCCCAAATACACATTTTCTTGAAAGCTTCAGAAAATGAAGCAAAGTATCACAAGAGGGCGGCGCCTGTGGCTAAAGGAGAAGGGTGCTGGCCCCCTATACCGGAGGTAAGAATCACCTTCCCCATTTACCTGCACAGCCCTTCTGCAAGGCGCCCAAAGCAGTAACTTCACATGACCCAGGTGGAGACAGCCTCCGCCTAGCCATACTCACTTTAAATGCGTCTGTCTCATTCAATCTCCAGAAGGATCCAGACTGTTAGAACACAAACCATGGATTACTCCTTTTTTATTGTTTTGCTTTTTGAGACAGAGTCCTACTCTGTTGCCCTGGGTGTCAGACCTCACAGCAATTCTCTTGCCTCAGCCTCCCCAGTAGCTGGAACTACAGGCCTGTGCCACTACATCTGGCTAGTTTTTCTATTTTTAGTAGCTCAGTCTGGTCCTGAACTCCTGTGCTCAAGCAATCCACCCACCTCAGCCTCCCAGAGTGCTAGAAATTACAGGTATGAGCTGTAATCCTGGCTGTGCCCAGCCAAACCATGGACTCTTGAACTTCTGTTCACTGGTTTTCCTTGAAGAAGCTCAAAATACTTTACATATTCAACTTAACAAGCAAAACGCCGTACCCTGCCAAGGCAGAGAGCAGATGTGGCATGCTCTATTTTAAGAACAAAATCCAGACTCCTAAAGAGTCTGTTTTAAGACTGTCTATAAAGGCTGTGCCCATTGTTAATAACATTGTTAATAACAATGGGCACAGCCTTTATAGACAAGGAATCAGAACATCATTAGAATAACAGCAGCTTCTATCTTAGCCACAGCTCTCTCCCCACACACAGCCTTCCTAGTTCCGATCATAACCAGTAAAACCCCTGCCGTGCAGACGTTTACGACTGTGCTTCCCATCACCTACTGTATCCCGCATCACATCTGTATGGCTTCGATGACCTGGAATGATCAACCTTATTGGCAACTCCTACCGAATCTTCTTTTAATATCATAAAAATGAAAATCAATAGGATGTACGTATGGCTCTCTCTCCCCAGGGTTCTCTTTCTCTTAGGAAAACAGAAGACAATGAACATGTTAAATCCACCTTTCTTGCCAATTTCCACCACTTTCATTAGTCCTACTGGGATACAGTCTTCAAATTGTCAGCAGGTTGAAAGTGCTGATGAAGGGCATGTTTTTATCCTGGGGTACCTAGCACTGTGCCTGGTACCTAGTAGCTACTGAATGTGTGTTCACAAAATGAATGATGAGGAGAAAGAGAACAAAGCCTAGGTCTATGGTCATTGGCTGAATCACAATGACTTCGCTCCCCACCCGACCCCTCCCCAAGTCTTTTCTATACTATTCCTTCTGGAAAACCCAGGGAGATTGAAGACTAACCTAACATCTCAGCCTGAAGGTTAAAATGAGCTACTCGTCCTCAATGCTTGCTGTACATCAGAAAGGCAAATTGACTTCCTATCAAATGAAATGTTGACCATAACCAGGAGATTGTGAGGCACTTCATCAAATTCTACAAATGGGAAATAATATTTCTTGGCAGGCTAACATGGAATAACCTGTGAGGGCAAAGAGGTACATGGATTTATAAAAGAAAACATCTTTTTTAAAGCCATGATTGAACTGCCCAGGGCAGTATTTTGACTTAACTACACAGAGCTCCCCACATTAGTTGTTATGTGAGGTTGTTATTGTTGGACACCTCTGTAAACAAAGTACAGCTAAAAGTATTGCAGCCTGAGGCTCCAGAGGCCACCACTGTCACTTTCCACACCATGAGAAATGTCTTTGGAGCAAACTAGATTATGAAGAGTGGTTGTTTACTTTTGAAAGAACATGTGTGTCCTCAGCCATTATTTTTAATTACTTGAGTCAACAGTAGTATAAGAGTGCAAGGAGTTGTCTTCCTAATTAAAACAAAAGCTGTCTACATCTCCTGAAGCGCATTTTTGTTGAAAATGACCCTCGGTGCAAAAAATGAAAATAAAATAACAAACACTAAGAATATCTGAAAACATTTTTTAATCTACATTTGGAACTAAAAACTCTTTTCCCAATCTGCTTTTAATGTCATTTCAGAACAACATGAAACAAAAGCAAAACAAAAATTTTAAAAATTCATAGGCATTTTAAAAAATGGCAATACATAACTTCAGAAAAATTAACCATAGGAAAACATAGACACAGAAGAAGCTCTCGTGTCTTTAGCAAACAATGACCAAATACCTACATTATGCCAGGCCTGAACTACTGGATTATTCTTCACTTATGGTGGAGACCTCCAAAAAGGTCATTAAACAGCCCCTGCCAGAAACACACAGACTGTCTAATTCAGGGGTTGATAAAGACAGACCACGGGCTAAATGTACTTGCCACCAGTTCTAGTAAATACAGTTTTATTATAACACAGCCACGCCCATTCATTTACGTTTTGTCTAAGACTGGTTTCAAGTTTTAACAGCAAAGTTGACTACTGTGGTTTAACAGAGGCCATACAGTCTGCAAAGCCTAAAATATTTACTGTCTGACCCTTTGCAGAGAACATTTGCTGATGTCTGGTCTAAATCAAGACATGTGTGCAGGAAAACTGTGGGGTTTATTCAACATTTATGCAACTAGCTTTGGACTTCCAGGTACAGAGTTATCAAACAGGGAGAGGACAGAATGGTGAGAGGCTTGACCCTTGAGTCAGAGACCTGAGATTAATGACCAGCCTTACCTGACGTAGCTTTGGTAGTTCATATAATTTCTATCTGGGAGTTCCCTTATTCTTAATGGGATCACTTACCTGCCTTGTAAGATCTGAGTGTTTTGGCCACTATAAAAGCACAACCTCAAACTGAATGCCCTGTTAAAATTATGAAAACTATCACTGAATGTGTTTTTGTGTTAGTTCATCCCCATCTAAGAGGGCACGGCTATAATAGAGGGTATCCTCCTTTTAAAGGAACCTGGGCTCAGAGAGGTTAAGGGATTTATCTATTATCACACAGTAAGTGGCTAAGCTGAGACTCACACTCAGGACTGTCAGACTCAGCGCTTATGCTGTTACTTACTGACAGTGCTGATT
Organism: Arctocebus calabarensis; assembly: GCA_963573935.1. Taxonomy (NCBI): domain Eukaryota; kingdom Metazoa; phylum Chordata; class Mammalia; order Primates; family Lorisidae; genus Arctocebus; species Arctocebus calabarensis. The sequence goes on from CAUYON010207913.1 coordinate 14,928, forward strand.
TCTAAAAATCTGCCTGAGTGAGTGGAATCTACCAAATTTATCCACTTCATTTAATAAAAGGCCTACTAGAATTTCTTTTTTAATGGACTTTTTTTTTTTTTTTTGAGGTAGAGTCTCATTTTAATGCCCAGATAGAGCACCACGGCGTCATAGCTCACAGCAGCCTCAAACTCTTGGGCTCAAAGCAAATCTCTTGCCTCAGCCTCCCAAGTAGCTAATACTACAGGCACCTGCCACAACACCTGATTATTTTTTCTATTTTTGGTAGAGACAGGGTCTCGCTCTTGTTCAGGCAGGTCTCAAACTCCTGAGGTCAAGCAGTTTACTCTCCTTGACCTTCCAGTGTGCAAGGATTACAGGCGTGGGCCACTGCGCCCAGCCAGGCTTACTAGAATTGTTTCTGAGAAAAGTGCCAGGCCGGACCTGGCACTGGGGTGGAACAGTCTAGTGTGACAGTCCCCTTCATATGCTAGAGGTTATGAACTACCCACAAAAGAAACACTAAGGATCTATCCGTACAGGCAGGTGAAAGGAAGCCCCAAACCGTGGTACTGTAATCTTACTGCAGCAGGTGCCAGGATCAGTTTCCAATTAATAAGTAACCCATAAAAAGTGGCTCGACACATGTGCACGACTCATAGGTGGCCTCAACTCTCATGTCTTCTGTATGCTTCTAAACATTACATGTGCATAATTTGGGTCTCTACATTTTTGCTTATTAAAGCACGTCCAACCAAAATAGCATAGAAAACAGAAAAAGTGGTAACATAGGCTATATTCCATAGGTTTTTACTCTACATTCCTGGGTTTCAAAAATGGAGTTGAGGTGGCTCCAGTAACTCAAGAGGCTAAGGCTCCAGCCACATACACCAGAGCTGGCAGGTTCAAAATCCAGCCAAGGCCTGCCAAACAATGACAGCTACAACCAAAAAATAGCTGGGCGTTGTGGCTAGCACCTATAGTCCCAGTTACTCGGGAGGCTGAGGCAAGAGAATCGCTTAAGCCCTGGAGTTTGAGGTTGCTGCGAGCTGTGATGTCACAGACCTCTACCCAGGGTCATAGCTTGAAGCTCTGTCTGAAAAAAAAAAAAAAAATGGGGGCCTGTGGCTCAGTGGGAAGGGCACCTGCCCTATAGACAGAGGGTGGCAGGTTCAAACCCAGCCCCGGCCAAACTGCAACAAAAAAATAGCCAGGTGTTGTGGCGGGCGCCTGTAATCCCAGCTACTTGGGAGCCTGAGGCAAGAGAATTGCCTAAGCCCAGGAGTTGGAGGTTGCTGTGAGCAGTGTGATGCCAGGGCACTCTACTGAGGGTGACAAAGTGAGACTCTGTCTCTACAAAAGAAAAAAAAAAAGGAGTTTAATTTGGCAACTTGTAAGATTTTATCCTTGCCAGTTTCATCTTTCTTAAAAACAAATTGAAAACACACCTCAGGCTGCCTATAGCTCAAGCAGCTAAGGCGCCAGCCACATACACCAGAGCCGATGGGTTCAAATCCAGCCTGGGCCTGCCAAACAACAATGACAACTACAACCAAAAAATGGCCAGGCGTTGTAGCGGGCGCCTGTAGTCCCAGCTACTTGGGAGGCTGAGGCAAGAGAATTGCTTAAGCCCAGGAATTGGAAGTTGCTGTGAGCTGTGATGCCATGACACTCTACCCAGGGTGACAGCTTGATGATTTGTCTCAAAAAAAAGGGCAGTGCCTGTGGCTCAAGGAGTAGGGCACCGACCCCATATACAATAGGTGGTGGGTTCAAACGTGGCGCCGGCCAAAAACGGCAAAAAATAAAAATAAAAAAATAAGAAAAAAAAAGAAAACACACCTCAGGAGTCTGCATACTTATGCTAGCTTACCCAGTATTTTCATTTCCAGGATTCTATCAGAGGGAAATAACCAGGGATGCTTACGAAAATGTAAGTGTAAGGATGTTCCCTGCAGCGTTATTTATCAGGAAGGCAAACACGGAAGTCACCGAGTCACCCAACATAAACCAGGATCTAAATAAGATCAATGGGATGTTTTGTGCCCATGAAAGATCATAGGGAGGAAACAGACTAACTCACATAGAGGGACACGTACCCGTCACAAACGCCAGTCTCATACAAGTCAAAGAAGCGGACTGAGGAGCTTTTCCAGATGAAAAGGGGATAAAGAGACACCATAACTAAATGCAAAGTGTGATCCTGGATTGAACTCTGTTTGGGGATTTTACAAAAAAAAAAACAAAAAAAAAAACACAAAAGTAAAACAGGCATTTTGGAACAAATTGGCAAAATTTGGAAACAAAGTTTACATTATATAACAATACTGTGTGTGGCAGCTCTCAGCTACAATCCCAATACTTTGGGAGGCCAAGGCAGGAGGATCTCTTCAGTCAAGACCAGCCTGGGCAACATAGCAAGACCCTGTCTCTACAAAAAATAAAGAAATTAGCCAGGTATAGTGGTGTGTGCCTGTAGTCACAACTATTCCACTGAGGCGGAATAATCCCTGGAGCCCAGCAGTTGGAGTTTGCAGTGGCTGTGATCATGCCACTATACCCAGCCTGGGTGACAGAGCACACCGTCTATAAAAAAATAAAAAATGAAAATAGTCCAGGTGCTGTGGCTCACACCTGTAATCCTAGCACTCTGGGAGGCCAAGATGGGTGGATTGCTTGAGCTCAGGTGTTCAAGACCAGCCTGAGCAAAAGCTACCCCCTGTCTCTAAAAAAAATAATCCGGCGCTGTGGCGGGAGCCTCTAGGCCCAGCCACTGGGGAGGCTGAGGCAAGAAGATTGCTTGAGCCTATGAGTTTGAGGTTGCTGGAAGCTGAGATGCCACGGTTCTCTACCCAGGGAGACTGTCTCAAAAACCAAGGAAGGAAGGAAGGAAGGAGGGAGGGAGAGAATCAATGTCAAATTTCCTAAATTTTATGACACTATCAGTAAACACATGAAATTATAGAAAGGGACATAGTAATCTGTGACTTATTTTTAAATTGTTCAGAAAAATTATGTTAAAAATTGTACATAATATGTACATTATATCTAGATATATGATATGCATATATATGAAGAAAGAAAGCAAATATGGGAAATGTTAACAATTGTGAGAGGAACACAAAAAGTCATGGGCTACTCTTGCAACTCTTTTAAAGAGTTAAAGTTACATCAAAATGAAAAAGTATTGGCTCAGCGCCTGTGGCTCAACAGGCTAAGGCGCCAGCCACGTACACCTGAGCTGGCGGGTTTGAATCCAGCCCGGGGCCGCCAAACAACAACGACGGCTGCAACCAAAAAATGGCTGGGCATTGTGGCAGGTGCCTGTAGTCTCAGCTACTTGGGAGGCAGAGGCAGGAGACTCACTTGAGCCCAGGAAGCTGTGATGCCACGGCACTCTATCCAGGGTGACAGCTTGAGGCTCTATCTCAAAAAAAAAAAAAAAATGAAAAAGTATTTTGAGGTAATAAAATACATGTAAACCTGAAGTTTTGTTACATGGGAAAATGCTTATACTAAAGTTAGCAAATACATTAGGAGATGGAAGGATATTTCAGCATTGATATCTCAAGAATGTGGAGAGTCTAAAAAATAAATATAAGAAAGAAATAAACTAAATGTTACCAGTGGAATGTCATTTTTGAGTAGTGAGACTCTGAGTTTGGTTTTTATTATTTTTATACTTTTGTATCTATATTTTTTAAAATAAGAAAAATAAAATAATAGATTAAAATTATACATTATTATGAATTACATAAACACCTGATTTAGTCTTCAGACACTTTTAGGTACTAGCTTGATGTTTCATGTCAGTGGAATTTGAAGATAAGGTATCTAAACCCTAAACAGATTAAACCCTGTTTACAGCAGCAGTACCACACTGGTCAATTTCATAGCATATTTGAAATTACTTTCCATTCCCAGCTCAGAAGAGCAGGCAAAGGACTATGGGACTGGTGCCTGAAAAAGCTGGCACTCCAAGATTCAGCCAGAATTTTCTCAAGATTGTCAACAGACAGCATAAATAATTGTGCCATACTCTCTTATGATTTTTTTAACCTATTTACAGTTTTAAAAGTGAGAATAATTACATCGTGTAATATTCTATATGTATAATTTTTTAACAAAGACATTTTCCACCTAATCACAGTCTAGCCTTAAAATCTTGCTATTACCATCATTAACAGAATTCTGCCATCTAAACCACAGACCCCATGGGAATTTAAATGGTCGTCCCAATGAGGTTCTTACTAATGAAATGATACAATCCTGGGTAGCATCTGTGGCTCAGTGGGTAGGGTGCCGGCCCTATAGACTGAGAGTGGTGGGTTCGAACCCAACCCCGGCCAAACTGCAACAACAAATAGCCAGGTGATGTGTCGGGCGCCTATAGTCTCAGCTACTCGGGAGGCTGAGGCAAGAGAATAGCCTAAGCCCAAGAGCTGGAGGTTGCTGTGAACTGTGACACCACAGCACTCTACCGAGGGTGACAAAGTGAGACTCTGTCTCAAAAAAAAAAAAAAAAAAGAAAAGAAATGATCCAATCCTGTATTGCATTTAGTTTTCATGTCTCTAGTCTCCTTCAATTTGGGGGACTTTCTTGGCCTTTCCTTGTCTTTCATGAGATGGCACTTAAAAATCACAGGCCAGTTATTTTAAACGTCCCTCAATTTGAGGTTATCTGATATTTCCTCATGGTTAGATCCAAGTTACACATTTTTGCCAGAATATCATAGAGGTAATGTTGCATTTTTCTCTGTGCATCTTATTAAATGGTGCACAAGGCCAATTTGTCTGGTTACAGTGGTTTTAGCTTTAAATAATTGATTAGGGTGGACTCTGCCAAATTTCTCCACTATAAAGTTACTATATTCCCTTTGCAATTAATATGTGGGGAGACATACAAAGCTGTACAAATATCCTAATGGGACAACATTATAGTTAAACATTTTATGCTAAGTACCAATCAATATTCAGCCCTCAGAGAAAAGAACAGATCTTCATAATATATTTGTTAATTACATTGAAGAGTTAAAGTACCACTAAAATAATTTTCAGAACTTGCACAAAGAAAAGACTTTGGGGGTAAATTCCCATACATGTAAACCTGCAGTTTGCCTAATGTAGATCTACTTTTATCTGTACAAGTCACAGAGGTGATGACATTTAGATGTGCAACCTTTAATTCCTGGGGAGACTTTGAAAAATAAATAATTTTGCCCTCTAGTTCTCTAGCTATAGAGCGTGCTGGCAGCTAAAATACATTCCTGATTCATCTGAACTCTCTCTCACTTGTCCTTTAACAAAAGACTTTTCACTGAGATAAAACAAGCTTGGCTAACCCTGGCCTCAGTCTGTGGATCATATACAAGGTGATCCAAAGAGTGTCATGGGTCCATGTAGAACACCCTATAAAAATCATATCAGCGATGGCAATTCTCAGCTCGGGTCATGAGGCTGACTTCAAGTGTCCCAGCTGAGAAGGCTTCCAGGAACTCCCCCGGGAGAACAATCTGTAGTCTTTTTACTTCAGCATCTTATTTCCCAAAAGCTTTGTGTTTGTCTGAAAACACAAGACCAGCAGTGACGCAGTCTAGCTCAGAACAAAGACTGTCATTAAGATGGACTTGCAGATAGAGGCTTCAGGGCTTCCCACCAAAGATTCATTCTGTGCTTTGGAATTTATGATCAAGTTATGTCAAAAAAAGCAAAATCAATTGTAATTTTCCTTTCTCGTACCTGGCAAGTGAATGGTAGAAATCTTTCCTGAGGCAATATTTAGCAGTTGGGGTTTGGTGCTGTGTGAAGGTTCTACAAATAGAGATACATTTCTCTTCTTTCTCAATGCCTCAGATTTCCCATTTTTCTTTTTTTTGAGACAGAACCTCAAGCTGTCACCCTGGATAGAGTGCTGTCACATCACAGCTCACAGCAACCTCCAATTCCTGGGCTCAAGTGAGTCTCCTGCCTCCGCCTCCCAAGTAGCTGGGACTACAGGTGCCCGCCACAACGTCCGGCCATTTTTTGGTTGCAGCCACCATTGTTATTTGGCGGGCCC
>CAUYON010207915.1:0-32294 GCA_963573935.1 Arctocebus calabarensis
ATTATTTGAATTTTTTATTTATTTTTATTTATTTATTTATATTTTTTTTTTGTAGAGACAGTCTCACTTTATCGCCCTCGGTAGAGTGCCGTGGCATCACACAGCTCATAGCAACCTCCAACTCCTGGGCTTAGGTGATTCCCTTGCCTCAGCCTCCCAAGTAGCTGGAACTACAGGCACCCGCCACAACGCCAGCCATTTTTCTGTTCTGCAGTGTGGCCAAGGCCAGGTTTGAACCCGCCACCTTTGGTACATTGGGCTGGCACCCTACTGAATGAGCCACAGGCGCCACCCTATAAAGGCCTTTTAAAAGACATAATCTAAATTAGGTAGTTGTTAATATTTGTCATTTTCTGGAAGTGAAATGAAGGCCCAGAGCAGTTAAAGATCACCCTTATGGTTCTAGAGGGAGTGAGTATAAGTTCCAAAATTCCAGGGCATCCAACTGAGCATCTCACGAGTCAGAACTGTGGGGTGAGGTTTTCAGGGCTCCTCGTGGGGGTGAACTCCAAACTCTTCAGCCTTGTATGGGCACAAATTTTTTATAGCTTCATTAACATGTCACTCTTTATGTATGGGGATATCTATTTACCACTATCTACATGTATAAAATTATATATGAGTCAATTCACAAATGTAGAATGTCCCTTAAGCTGGCCTAAATCAAGCCAATCTTGCTCCAATATAAAATCCTCACATAAATAGAAAGCATCTCACTATGCCAGTGTTAGGCTCTGATTTTAACAGAAAACAGGGAAATCTTCCCAGTTACCTATTAACCAGATATGAAGCTCTACTCTGTGTCAGGGACCCAGGTAGAGAGATGGGGAGAGTGTGTTTCATGTGTTTGCTGTCATGAAAGAGTCTATTTTGTTCCTGAAGTGAGCTATATTTCCCATTCCCAGCCATTCTTCATGTACTTCTTAAATAACAAGGTTACTTTGCCTTGCCTTGTCACCATGAGAAGGCATGCCATAAACACCCATAAAAAATGAAAAAGAAAGTGATCCAGAGTTGAGAAAACATGGGCATTGGAAAAGAATGGTGAGGAAAGCTAGGACAAACAATTAGTTTCAAATATAGGAAATGTTTTGAGAAACCCAAAGGCAGGAGGAGACGCTGGGGCCACACATGGGTCAGCTGAGTCTTGCTAGGGACAAATGTTTACTCTGGTGTCCACTTCAGCCTCAGAAAATCAAGCCTCATCCAATACATGTGACGCACCTGGAGAAATGGGAGAGAGTGAAGTCTATAGCATCTAGGTCAGGCTAGACCTGGGTGCTTTAGTCCAGTAACTGGAAAAACTTAACCAGGAAGGACTGTGGGAGGTTGTTGTTGAGAAAAGCATTCAGGGAATCCAGAGTTACACTTAGCAAAATGTGACCATGCGTGGACTAGACAAAGTGAAGGAACTCAAAGAATTTTGAGAAAACAAAGACAGTTACTTGAAACAGCACCAATTTAAATGCTAGAAAGTTGTTTCCCAAGTGGTTTTGTTTGGTTGCTGGTTTTAAACAATGAGTGTGCAGAGGATTAGGAAAGTACTTTATGGACTTTGATAATGGGGTAAAGAACGTTGAGGACTGCAGGAATGCTGGGCACTTGGGGCAGAGGTAGGAATGGAGACGGAGATGCTTATAAATGAAGATAAAACCACATTATAATATGTGGCTCAAAAACAGTTAAATATTTGAGTTTTATATTCACATGAAAATAAACAAAATGTCAGAGTTCTGTTGTCTGATGGGTTTTGGAATCCTCAAATCTAAACTGGGCAGTCATTATATGCTCTGTATTCAATTACCACTTAGAACTCACGTTGACCTTCAAAACAAGAAGGACATTTTACAGAGATCCTGACAGCAGAAAGGAAAAGCTCTTGTATTTCATCTGATATTCCACTAGCTGTTCAGCTTTATGATTGCCTCAACCAAACAAAAGGATCAGCTGTATCAGTGTCATCCAAACTCTGGAGTCCTTTCCAGTTAGAAGCCTCAGGAATGTCATACTAAAAAATATATTAATATATATTTTCACTATAAACAGAATGAAACCTATAAAGATGAGGTTCTTGCCTTTCATTCGTTTAAAGACCCCAATGATTAAAATGTGAATAATGCTCTAATGGAATTCACATGATAAATTTGTACAAAGGGACATGTTCCAGGTGTGGGGAATGAGGACAAAGGAAGACGGGATAAAAAGAAAAAGCAGAAGAAGAGAAGGAAGAAGAGGAAGGAAATGAGTAATGAGGAAGGAAAGGGAAGGAGGACATAAGAGAGGAGAAGGCAAGGAGGAAATATCCTCCTTCCACGAAGACAGTTTACATATGTGTTGAAATTTAACCTCACAACACCCCTGAGACGGGTTCCACAATTATACCCATTTCAGAAAGGAGGAAAGTAAGAGTTTGAGAAGTTTTAGAAACTCCCCAGAATCTCATAGTTAGCAAGAATTGGAGCACGGGATTTCCCTGCTAAGTCTCCCTGCTACCAAATTCCATGTTTTCAAGGTAAAAACAGGACAGAGGGAAGGGGAAGGTAATAAAATTAGCTTGATCTCTGTCCACCGACCTACAATACTTGCCAAACACTGAACATCATAGTGTGTTCAGAGATGTGGCTTTCTTAGTGGGTAAAGTTAGGAAAGTACATTTTGAATTGATGAAAGTTCAAGAATTTTATTCATTTTTACAATTGAAAGTACAAGAATTTTATACACTATATGTTAAAGTTTAAAGTGATGTTAAAAAAAAAAACCTTCTTTTCTCCCAATCCCATTCAGTTATCTTCTTAAAAATGATGCAATTTTTTGAATTCTAACATAAAGAGATGAGAAATGTACAGGTCATTGAGGAGGCAAGAAAGGAAGGAAGAAATTTTTAAGAGAAAAAATATCACCTACCAGCTTAAAATGGAAAACAGAAAGAACTATATTTCTAGTGGCTCCTAGACAGGAGTCTCTGTTTCCCACTATTTGAGAATGATTAATGAATTGACCTCCTGTGTGCCACTTTGAAAACACACCAAATATGCTTAGTTTGGCAGACTAGGACAGGAAGAAGTATTCACACAGAACAAAAAACGCTGCTGTTTGCCAGTAGCTATTAACTCGTGGCTATATCAACACTTGTGCTGTTAACAATAATCTTATCCAAGAGTCTATTCTTGTAGAACCTCGGGGGTTGAAGAAATATTTTATTGGCAGCATCCCTAAGCCTATAAGCAGCGATATGTTTTGACAGAATGAAGCCTCACAATTCTCACCTAGTCTTGGGTTTACTTTCTTATGAGATTGTCTGAGACTGGAAATAAAAAGCATCCCCCTACCTCCTGCCTTCTGCAAAGACATAAGATTTACACTCAAATCCTGATGTTACAATTTATTTAAAATTTTCTGTATTCATAGTTTCTTTAAACTTGTGCCTTCTAGGCTTTTGAAACCAAAACTCCCATGCAGATACTTTTTTTAACTTATGCACACAAGAGCACTTCATAATATTGATGTGACCACGTGACTGCATCTATTTTGTGATCAACAACTGTTGAAATATGTCCTCTTATCATATGCTGGGTGCTGGTTTTTGGAGGAACTACAAACCTTTACTTAAATTGAGAGCATTTTGGTCTATGCCCACAGCAAGAAAAGAAGAAAATTGGGTATCGTGGCAAACTAAGTCTGTAATAGGAGGTAGAAAAGGTAGCCTAGAGCACAGGTAGGAAAGTTCTACTGGGAATTAGTTCCTCTACTGGATCCAGTGTGAACATAAAGATAAGAAGCTAAGTGTGATGACCAGGCAGCTGTGAGGACTTGCCAATAAGTTGTCACATGAGTCCAGCAAATTATTGACTGTCTTAAGGTCTAGCTCTGTAGATTCCACTTCTACTTCTTGGGACTTTTGTGTCCTTTGTCCACACACTTATTGAACAAAAAGCTACTAAGTGTGAAATTTGCTGAGAACTCTTGAAGGTAGTAGAGCTGCAAAATAGAGAGTGGGACAAGTTCCCTGTTCCCATGGAGCTTGTGTTATATGGGTAGAAATAAGTGGAGAATATAAATGAATGGTATGAGAAGAGTAAGCTGAGGGTATAATCAAGGACATAGGCACCTGACCCAGAGTAAACAGGCAAGAGACGATGAGATGCTTAAGCTATATTTTTAAAAAGATGAATAGCACTCACAGAATATAATTCCAAGTATGAAGGAAGAGTTATCTGGGGATTAAAATTGCAAGAGATGCTTGGTAAAATATAAGCGGCTCAGTAGACTTGGAGCGAACCAGTATGGATTCACAGTGATTCATAATTGTGTCATGTGTTAAAATGAAAGAATCCTGGGGAAAGGAACCCAGAAGGTTCTGGATTCAAATAGTGATGGCACTATTTATTGATGTGATCTTAGGCATATCACTTGTACTTAATTGTCCATTTATGCAGCAAACATTTATTGCAAGCATGCGGTGCACTAGGGCCGATTCTCATGATACAGGGATAAGGGGGAAAAGAGGATGCATGACATAAGAAGGATGACTCACTGAGTCCCCTGCACAAAAGAGGTGCCAGCAATGGTAACTTCGAATCTTATCATTATTGTCTCCCAGCAACTTGATTGTTGCCACCACCTTCATCTTTCCAGGTGGTTTGGTGGCAGTGGCTGCATGATCACAGCAGAACTCTGAGAGACAATTACCTTCTCTAAACCCTGCCTGTGTGATCCCACCATCACCTGAATATAGCAGCTCCTTGTGGATTTATTAAAAAGAAAAGGAAGTACAAGTCTAGGGTGATGGTCTTGGCAGTCTGGTCACCGCATTAACTGTCCATAGAGGAATTAATTAATTTCCACATATGTTTGTTTTTTTCTCTTTTCCAGTAAGTGGATTTCACATGTTGTTCTTTCAGACTCACTCAGCTCATAATTAATTGGTTCATCAAAGAGAAACCCAGAAATTCACTTTTGTTCAAGTGACAAACTTTTTCTGAACATTGAATATTTGTAGAGCATGCAAAAGATAAAATAATGGGTAAGATCTGCTCCTCTCCCTGGAGTAGCTGAAAATCCAGCAGGAAATATGGTAAGTTTGTAAAAAGAAAAACTTCAAAATTGATCTATAAGTACTTACATTAAAAAAAAGAAGCAATTAGTTCTAATGAGGAAAATGAAAAACATTTCCCAAATGTAACATGCAAGTAGGATATTAATGAAGAAGTAGAAATACATTAAGCCAAATAAGAAACAAAAGGACATGCGCAACAGATGGAAATTCATGAGTTTTTTTGATAGGAAACTAACAGTGTTTAAAATTGACTGAACATTTATGAAACGTTAACATCTTCATATGTGTCAAGTTTTTTAAATCTCAATTATAATAATATGAGGTAGGCACTATTAGCTCTACTTTACGAATGAAATATGCAAGGCACAGAGACATTAGGTAGTGAGTCTAAGATAAAAAAGATAATAAAGGAAGAAACTAAATTTGACCTCAGAAAGTGTGAGTCTACCTGTATCCCCTGGTTCTGCGTGTTCTAGGAATAAGAAGCTGTATCCCCTGGTTCTGAAGTTCTGTGGCTAAATGTGGGGAATCGAGGAAGGTAAGATGATAAGAGGAGAATGAAGCCAGCCTATAAGGGCCTTCAATGCTGAGCTAAAGAACATGAACATTAGAATACAGTAAAGGAAGTGGGTTGGGTATAAGAGAAACCATATTAGAAAAGATATGACAAGTGATAGTGATGCTGTCATTGCCAAGGAGCCAATAGGGAGTGGTGGGGTCTGTAGTGACATGGAGAGACCGTACATTTAGAAGATTGTATGTGGACAGTAAATCAGTCCAACAGGAGAAATGTTGACCCACAATTGTTAGGTTGCTCTTTTTTAGTAAATATCATAAGTGAATTCTCCACATTATTTAATGTTGACTAATCAAAAATATTTTTGGTACCATGGACCAAACAAAATATGCCACTGGCACTCAAATTGTAATTGGGAGACATCTGTGTTTTTAAAAAGTAGTTCCTTCTTAAATTCTTTACGTGGGAAGCAATGTGAACATATCAGTGTTTTAGGAAGATAAATCCCGTGGTATTACAGAAAACAGAATTGAGAAGGGACAGACCAGAGAGAAGATTATTGCAGTAGGAAAAAGGTGACAAAGACCTAGACCAGTGGCAGTGGGAAAGGGAAGGTGGAACAGAGTTTTCAGAGTATAATTGATCCATTAAATGTGGCTGGGGAAGAAAAAGGATGTATCAATGGTAATCCAGGACTGTCTAGCTTTGGTGATTAGAAAGAAGGTAATGTATTGATGGAGACACAAAACATAAAAGAAAGAGCACAAAGCTGCAGGAAAAGAGTGAGTTCAATTTTAGAAGTGTTTAAATAGGGTTTAGGAAGCATTCAAATAGTACCCAGTCTTCTTGGCTTTTCTATTGTAAAGATTAATCATTTGTTAGATTAAGTCAGATTTGATCCCCTGATCACAATCCCTTCCTAGAAAACACTAAGAATTGCTAAAAATTGTTTATTCTTGTGAATTTAAGTGCAAAATCATTTATCGACAAGAATTAATAACAGCAGAATTGCAGACAGGATTCATTCTAAGGAACTTGCTCAGTGTTTCTTTCCTTTAAGTTTCCCTTGTAGTCTTCTATATGTATTGTCTCCATCATTATAGCAGAAACCTTGTGGATTTATCAAAGTGAAACAGCCTTTCATATGGAATAATTTTGTTTAAAAAATAACTTTGAAACATTGCTTTTTAGTGATAACTCCTTTTCCTGTGGCTTTGCAGTTAGGTTTCTGGGAATCTCTATTTTTTTCATAGTCAAAATATACATTTAATCAGTTATTATTCATGGCCATAAAGCTTTTGTTCAGCTAATACATTTTATTTTATTTTATTTCATTTTATAATACTACAGAGTTACAAATATTTTGGTTACATGCATTGCCTTTGTACTCCATGAGTCAGGGCTATAAATAGGCCTATCACTCGGTGCTTATTGTACCTGTTAGGTCTGATTTCACCCCTCCCTTCATCCCACCCTCACCTTCTTGATTGCTGTTGAATCTTACTTCCATCTGTGCATATGAGTACTGATTGGTTAGTTCCAATTTAATAGTACACACACAGGTGTTTGGTTTTCAATTCTTGAGATATTGCACTTATGAGAATGATCTCCAGTTCCATACAAATTATTACAAAAGGATGAGGTCATCTTTCTTTACAACTGAGTTGCTTTTCCTGGTATACATATATATACCACATTTTGCTGGAGTGGATGCAGAGAGAAAGGAACACTTATATAGTGGTGGCCTCTAAAGAAGACAGTATGGAGATTCTGCAAAGAACCAGAATCCAGTAATCCCACTACAGTGTATCTGCCCAAAGGAAAATAAGTCATTTTATCAAAAATACACTTGCACAAGATGTTTATTACAGTACAATTCACGGTGGCAAAAATACAGAATCAGCCCGAGTGCCCATCGATTCAGCTAATACATTTCAAAATACGTTGTTATGAAATATTGTATAATAATAGATCTATTAACATTAGAGACTTAATTAAGTAATTTTTTAGTTCCTTCTGATTTCTATGAACTTGGAAGTAGGGGTATACATGGGACTATAAAACCCAATCTCACTTCTTTTAAACAGGAGTCAATCTATTTTTTAAACAAGTATTAAAATCATATGATTCTATACATCACCTATTGGGATCAGTGGAAGATAAGTTAGGTAATATCTTAGGGTGAGTATATAATGCATATACATATAAAGACACATATCCTTTTATTCATTCAACAAACATTTGTATTTATCTTACAGGAAAGACATGTGCTAGCTGGTGCAGAAAATCTCTGGGAAAAGACATTTCCTGGCTCTAAGCAATTCACAATCTGGTGAGATGGACATAAATAATTGGAATACAAAGTAAAAACTGCCACAAAGAGAATCATAAGGTAAGTGTTAATAGAGGACTCTAATAGTTATAAGCTGATGATGACCAGTGAAGGTTTTATCAAAAGCCATGGCCTTCTCTTCTTTTTCTACCTTGCTGAGATATTCTTTGTTGACTTAATCAGTCTAAACCTCCAAGTTTTTCTGAATCTCCACACTTTTCCACTTTATCACAGTTCTTTTTTATGAAGCAGCTACAGCTTTCAATCAATAAAACTAGAGGAAGTTATTCTAAAATTAAATTGTAAATACTATCAAGCACTATTCTATGGAATGGTATTGCCATTCTCAAAGGTAAGAGTGTTGGGGAAATATTTATTATTTGCCCAGATCTTTAATTTCAAGAGCAGTCTGTGGCTCATAAAGTTCGTTCTTTAGTCCTGCTGTGTCGCAGCCTCTGATTGGTGCATGGGAGTTCTAACACACTCATAGATGTTAATAGGGTACCTTTTCTTCCTACACTTTAAACTGCACTATATATGGCTGCAGTTAAATTAACATTCAACCAGAACTACTTCAGCCTCCTTTTATAGCCACATCATTTATAGAGCTCAGCGTATCTGAGGCCCTTCCAAGAGCTCATGTCCTTTGCGTGACTTCTTATTCTTTTCCTGAAACCAGGGTGATACTAACCAGGAAGACTACAGGGAAGCTGGGCAGTGGCCACAGCAGGATAGGGTACTGTAACTTTTTGTTTGGTTGCATGCAATATGCTCTCTTTTTTGTTGTATAGAGCAACATGTTCAGGAGTTGGCATTGACCTAATAAAATGAGAAAATGGAATGTTTTATTTCCATGAAGAGTAGACACATGAGAGATTCTCAAATACTTTGGCATAGTAAGATAATATACAAATAATTGCTGGAACAGGATAGATTTTTATAGCTGAGGAAGCAAAGGTCATTTAGATGACTTTCCCAAGATCACACAGAGGATAGATAAAGCACTTTAAATCAAGCTTCAGCAATTCTAACTCAGAGCCTCATGAAGTCTTATGATTCTTCTTCTTCCAGTGTTCTTGAATGTACAAATATTAATCTACTTGATCCTCACAAAAGACCAGTGATGGGGCTGGCTTTTAAGGCAGGTAGAGAGTTCTATTCATCTGTTCCCCGGGGAAACTGGTGAAAATTATTTTTAAAAGCCACACTTGAAACGCTATAATGCAAGTACCCCTATTTCTATTCCTAGTTTTATATGTGAAGAGCTAAGGAATCAAGGACATAAATAACCTGTGTAAGGCCACGTGGAAAGCTTAGATTTTGACCTAATCGGTTGGTTCGAGAACATACCTTTGGGAAGAATTCAGAGGTGGTAGGGAGCATATTACTAATTATTTTATTCTACAGGCAAAATGGTCTAAAGATCTAATCGGCTAAGGAGTCAAATAGAAGTGTCTAATCCCACAGATCATATTAGATGTCCAGATGTTCTTGTTTTGCCAGAGCTTTGTATGATGTTCTTAAATAGAAGCAACTTTTCTGAAAGGAAATATCACATGCAAAATATTTTGATTTCTTGCTTCCTTCACTGCTCAGAATCTCTGTCAAGTGCTGAGCTCCTCCTAGGTGCACACAGCAGTTCTCACCTGAAGCAGAGGGGTATTGACCCATAAGCATATTCACCATGTTGCCCCATCCTTTACCGCACCCACGCGATGTTACCTGAATGATCCCTGCCCCAGGCCATAATAGGGCCTAAACAAGGCCTACACTGGTGGGAAGATGTAGTCCTGGAGGTCTTGGGATTCAAACTGGCTAGTTGGATACTAGATCTGCCTCTTACTCTTATGTGACACTGCAGACTAATCTCTAACCTGGACAGCTTCTTCTGCAAAATGCAGTTATGTCCTGTGTCCTCTGTAAAATGAAGAGCCACTACCAGCTGCATCAGAGAATTCTACCAGGTAAAACACACACCAGAGGGACTGGCAACTGGTAACTTCTCCATACGGATTAGTGATCACCTAATAAGTATTAGTGAGCGCTCAATAATATTATCTGCTGCTGCTGTCATCATAACTTTTGTAATCTTTATGATGAAAGAGGAATGTTTATGAAAATTTCTAAAAACACACTATAACACAAGGAAAGAAACACCAATAAAGCATTCCAGAAAGAATGAATATGGCAAATGATAAAGGGCCTTTTGGAGGGAGAAGGCAGCAAAAAACAAATGCCAACAACAAAAAGTAGCTTTAGGTAGAGATAAGGAAAATATTTTAGAAGAATAATTTTAAGTTACAGTGGCAAAAGAATAAAAAAAGTAAGGCAAATGACATATAGAGTCATGACTAAGAAGTATAGAAAAAGAAAGAAGCAAACGCAGAGCTCTGCGGAGGAAAGGAGGGTACGCATGTTGGAACTTAAATTTGGGGTACCTTTATGGAGAAACAGTAGAAGGGGGAAAGGGAGAGAATAAAACCTTTGCTTAATAAATAGAGAGTAACAGAAAAGTCCAAATTAAATGAAACTCAAGGTAAAAAAAAAAAGAAAATGGGAAGATATATTTCTATTTTTCATGGATCTATGGATTATGAAGTTTCCTATAGAAGCTTGAAGGATACATCGGATAAATAGGAGAAGATAATGGAAGCAGATAATTACAACACAGAAGCTAGAGTTACAGCCTGTAGAACTTAGACTAAATAAACTTGATTTATTATGAGTCCAGAAATGGGGAAACAGTAGTACTTAGAGTAGGTATTTATGAAACCATGGCATTAGCTGAACAGAGCACAAAGATATTTGAGAGGTAAGGGGACTAACTCTGAGTCAGATGATGATGGATGGAAATTGTGGAAAAGAGAGATTTTATTTTAAGCTCCCTCTTCCTCCCAGACAATGGCACCAAGAATACAAATGGATGGGTTGCTTAAGGATGTGTCTCCTTTTCTTGAAGAAGAAAAACAGTTGAATTTGAAGTGAATATTAGATTTATTTAGAAAAAAATGGATAGGACTAAAAATGAGTCAAACTAAAAAAAGGATGTTAAATATATAGAATCAGTCTGAAGGAGATACAGAATTAAAAATGTTTACATGTAGATATATAAAAAAAGTCTTGTAAAAGAAGGATAGGTTATAAGATAGGATATATGAGTAAGAGGAAAAAAGTTTGCTTTTTCAAATCATTGCTCTAATGTGAGTATTGGAAATTGGAAAATGGATTTGCATGAACTCATTCCTACAGAACAGGAAGGTCATTCCCATACCAGTGGAAATGTCAAGGTGAAAAACACTTTGTTCCTTCCACAGGAATCCAGAAGAGTATTAGAGGGAATTCTGGAGGGAGCGTTCTCAGAAGGAAGGAAGATCAAAAAATTAAAGGAAATGAAGATATTTGCAGTTTCAGATCCTTTCAAGGAAGGTAGTAGGGAGAAATCAAAGATGGGAAATTAGAGACAAATCAAAGATCAAAATGAGGGCCACCTGTCATAATATGGTCAAAGTGAAAGAAATAAGACAAGAAGGTTAAGGCAAGATTGAAGATACATTCTACCAAACTGTGTTTGTGAAGAAACAAGAGAACAGTGGGTTCAGAGAGCAAATGGATGCCCAAAAAACCGTACAGATAAAAAATAGATTAACTTTCTCCATTTTAGAAAAAGGTTTTTAAGGAAAAATATGTGAATTCCTACCAGGGAAAATGTCAAAGATGAAAACACCACCTATTTAATGTAAGAGCTTATTCCATAACATGGAGTCTGGGTAATCAGTGAGTTAACAAAAACGTGTCCCCACATCCAGTGGTCTGACCTTAAACTGGAAGTCCTTTTTTGCCTAAAAAATAATGTAAATAAAAACGAAGTAGCTAACACAATAAAGGAGTCTTACAATCATATTTTTAAAGGATATTTAAGACAGTATTAGGAACTAGAAGTGGCAAAACTCACTGTGCAGATTAAAATGGTTTTGCTGGAAAAGATGCTACTCTAATAAAGGTCACAATGAATTCCATGCCATCCTGGGTCATAAAATTATTTGGTGGGTTGTATTCTGGTACTATGACAAAGGACAACATAGCTAGGCCTATTTTACACCACTCGGGTCAAAAAAACCTTGCAGGCAGTGGTAAGTGGGGTAAGTTGGGAACACATCTGAGTATGTTGTGTATCAGGTCTGCAACCATTGCCAAGAAGACAGAGAAATAAATTAAATTGATAAAGGGCTGAGGCGAAGTTGTTTGTCACATATTGTATATGAAACCTTCAGAATTTTTCCAAAGGAAAAAAAACATGTCCCATTTGAATAAAAAATAAATGGAAAGATGGAAGCAAAAAGAGACAATGATAAGCCGGATGGGACCAGATGTATTTTATGTAGCTGAGATCATTCTAGAAATAGTGAAAGCAAAAGAGATGAGGAAATTTAAAATATGTGACAAGTACACAAGAAAATATGGAGCAAGTACAATATAATAAAAGAAAAGGAAAAAGAAAGTTATATTGAGACTGCATGAGGTGACAGATGATCCCTGTGCCTCCTACTATTCAAATTTCACAACTGAATTATGAAATATACCATCATCTCCGTTTTACATATTAGAAAATCAAGAATTAGGCAGGTTAAGTAACTCATCCAAGGTCACACAGTAAGCAAATAAAGAGGTGAAATCCAATTTACTGTCTATCTTAACTTGTAAGCTTTTATCTACACACCATTGCCTTTCAAAACAAAGACATAAAAGTGAGAAATAAAGGGAAATACAATTATATTGAAGCTGTAGAGTTGAAGGATGGGTGTATTGTCTGTAGAGCATAAGGCTGCTACAAATTTTTTTAAAAAGTAAAAGAAAGAAATGTTGGCAGGATTTCCACTCACTTGTCAGTTAAAAGAGACTCTTTCACGATATTATGCAAAGGTGCGTCTGCTACGTGAACACCAGAGAGCTGAGCCTGTGTTCAGCTGCTGACAGCGTGTGGCTGCAATTTTGAGCTATAGTTTTTATTAAGAAGATATCCCTTTCTATATAATACATAATTAAAGTTGATTAAGGATTACTTGGCTTCTCTTTTACTGCTATTCAGATACGTTATTGCCACTATGCATAATTAAACTAGCAGTTATCTTTGAAGAGTGCATTAAGCAGCCCTCGGTAGGACTGACTCATGTCTTCACTCAAAGATCATTCTGGGGATGAGATACCAAGAATGTTTTCACTCATGTGGGAATCCTTTAAGGTCACATTGGAAGATTTATAGTACAGCACATTTTTTTCTCCCGGAAGATGAAATGGCCCCTACACTTTGTTTTAAAACCCGTACTATCATTTTAAGTTCCAGGGAGTACATAATTGAACAATAAGACTAATACAATGAAATGTAACATAGAATAAATTGTAAAGTACATTTTATTTAGAAAAAGAACAAATGTGTAAAGTATGACATTCATTTAGTACACTTCTACTTTCGAAAAATGTTTATACATAAAATAAAATGAAATCTTGCATAAAATACATTAAGGGGTTATGTGGTAATGTTATAGGTAATGTTTCTTCTTTCTGTATTTTCTGCTTTGTACAATAAAAATACTTTTTTTAAAAAAATTAGCAGTGTGTATTCAAAAGATGTACCTATTTTGATTTACTCTGACAGAAATTAGGCTAATTGTCATACTGACTGACATTGACTTATAATATGAGATATTAATGTGCCTAACTAACCTAGAATTTATGAAAATTTAAACTTCAGTCTCTCTATCCTAAGGAAAAAGCTGTTATAAGGAAATTAATAATGTGAGTAGTCAAATTAACAAAACTTGAAAAGTTTTATAAAGTATTATTTCCGTTAATAATAATAATCACCAACATGTACTGAAATTACTATATGCCAGGCACTTTTCTAAGTGTTTGATGTCACTAAACTTGCTTGAATTATCATGTAAGTCAGATGTTATAATTGTCTTAGCTTTCACCAATGGATAGGCTGAGGCAATGCTAAAGCTGGTTTAATAACATCCTGAATATTTTACAGTAAGTTTACAAAAATAATACTTCATGAACACATCGAAATAAAAAGCTTATTAAACCTTTTCATTTATTAATCTCTAATCATGTATGATCTTAAAACTAATTTTTTGTTGTGCATCTAAAGGAAGTTAGAAAATATTTCCCTTCTCTTTATTGAAATAAAATAGTTGGGGGAATTCATTGTTCCAAGGCACCATTCTTCATAATGTTTTCTTGGACCACTTCTCTCAGAATCCTGGGGGCCAGAATTAAAATCCCAGAGGTAGGACTAAAGAGTCTGTATTGTAAACCCCTTCCCAGCAATTTTTATAGCTACTGAGATATAACTCCTGAGTTTGCATGAAATCAGAAGTTATATCAGAAATTTACAAAAATTTAGGATTCCTGATCTTCACTTTTCATTTTGACACAATTGCTTTTTTACATGCCACGGAAAGTGACATGTTCACAGTAATTTTTTTCTTCACATATGTATATACTTGCTATCCATCTGGGAATGCCAATGATCAACACTTCTTTCTTTCCCTTCTCTCATTTCCCTCCTCCAATGCCCTTGCAATTACTATGGAAATTATGACTGAGTTAGGAAGTACATCTGACAACTTGGGGCTAGCATTTATTTGTTTGGGTTTACTTACTATTTCCACAGCTGTTAGTAGGGGCTATCTTTACCACAGTAGTAGAATAAAATATTCCCATGTAGGAGGATTCATTTGTTTCTTCAAAGGATATAGAAATCAAAAAAGGATACAGTGGGGGGGGGGAAGAAACTAGTTTCCATCCTTCATGAATGAAACCTTGTGGAGTTTCATTCAATTATCTACCAAGAGAAAACAAAATAACAGAAAAAGAAGCATAATAAAAGCTAAGCCAGTGAGAACAGCTATGTAGAAAAAATGTTAGAAAATAATTATGAAGTGACAAAATAGGATAGAGGATTGTAGATTATAAAGGAAAGACCTTCGTGGAGTAGTGACATTGGAGCTAAAACATGGATGAAGTAGGAGGGTGACCCAGCCAAAAATCTGGAGAAGAGTGTTTCAGACAGAGGGAACAGAGAACATAAAAGCCTAAGGCAGGAATGGACTTGACTTGTCCAGAGAGAGTATGAAGGTCAATGAGGACAGAGTGAGAACAGTGGGGAGGATGGAGAAATGAGAGGAGGAAGCAGAAGTAGGCACCAGGCAGGGATTCCCTCCTGTGTGGACTGTAGCATGTGGTGCTTGGATTTCACCCTGAGTGTGACAAGGATCACTGGCGAATCTTGAGCAAGGGGGCGGCAGGGTGGGAATTTTCTAATTGGCATTTTAAAATATCCTTCTAGCTGATATGTATTACAGCCAGAAAACCTGTCTGTAACCCATAATCGTCTAAGTGAGAGAAGACTGTGGCTGAGTTTGGGCATTTAAGCATTGAGACATGGTCAGATTCTGTGCGTGCATGTTTGTGTTCTGAAGTTATCTACCACTGAAGTTACTAGACGATTAGACGAGGAATGTGGGACATAAAAAGAATCGCAGCTTGCTTCAAGGTGTTAGGTCCAAGTATGAAATATTGGGATTAGGTACTAAGATGAGGAAGACAGGTTTCAAGGAAATTCAGGAATTGTGCTTTGGACACACTGAGTTCAAGGTACCATAAAGGAAGAACCAGTAGCTGTTTGTGTCTGAACTCAGCAGGAGAAGGGAGAACACATGTAAAGGTCGGAGGCATGGGTGTGTGGATGGAATGCAAGTTCATGACTCTGGATGAGATCACCTGGGGAGGAGCATGCACATAAATAGAGAAGAGAAAGATTCATGTGGCTCAGCGCCCAGTAGAAAACTTGCTCAAGCCTGTTGTTCTCAGAGGAAAGGTGTGGTTCTTCAACTACCTGGAAGTTACAGACAGCAGTCATCTGACAATTGGAACATGATTCCTAGAATAGACTACATGTTTTTACAAAGAAATTAAAATGTGATTGTTACCTGTGATTGTTGTGCAACCTCCCTTTGGAAAGGCAATTATTTTCCTTTTTTCAATAAAAATTTAAATGGGACTACATCAATGCCATGTGGTATGAGATTAATTTTTAGCACTGAGTTTCAGTTTATCCTGGGAGGCTGGCAGATTCACTTATAAAAATGGGTGGTACAATTGGGAAGAAAAACTGCCCTTTTGAGTAAGTGCTTTATAAAAGCAATTAAAGCCCAAAGATGTGTTTACGGGCTTTCACCCTTCAAAATGGCTATAGATCAAATTTATTAAAAATGTAATTTGGAAGAGAAGCTGGCAATACAGTAATAAAAATAAAAATGAAACTAATTTATCTTAGAAGTGTGTGGCACTTTTAGCCCTAACTGGCCTATAGACTTGTATTTTTGGTTATCCAAATACAAGTAGAAATGGAAAACTGCCTTTCAATTCCAAAGCATTTTGAAAGAATGCAGCTGATGTTTATATGGCCATGTGATGTGTTATTCTCATAGTTAATGACTGAAAATATAAATTGTATCTTTCCGAAACTCAATAGGGATAATATACAAGGATTTTTTTTAATAAGAAAATCAACAAGACATAAAAATTGGATGCGATAAACAAATACTTTAGTAAAATCTATGCATCCAAGAGCGTAAAAAGGCAATAATTTTTATGTGTTTAAATCAACACTTTCTCCTGATTTGCAAAGATATTAGGTTTGTATTTGTTAATTATTCTTAAAAGAAAATAAAAGAATTCCCTTTAGATTTAGTGGGACATTAGAAATATTAGATGCTATGAGAATTCAAATAATACTGTTAATATTTCCTCCATGAAGTTACTTTGTAGAGAAATTAATCATATTTTAGGAAAAAAACATGCAACCTGTTTTTAGTTTAGGAACAACGTCCCGGAACATTGTTTCGGACAGCATTCCAACTATTTCAGTGGCCTACACGGAAATAAATTGAGTATGACTGACCCTGGACAAAATTCTTCACCAGTAACAAACTGGCAATCTGCAGACTGTATTCATAAAGAATGTCCTATGGTATCTGTGCATAGTGAAGAGTACAGTGAGCAGAGTTGGAAGGGCAATTAAATAAGTGACTTCGTGTGGCCTGCCCAGAAGGATTACGTGAACAGACTGTCTGGAGGGGAAGGACAATTCTGATTTCTGATGGCAGCTCAGCTCAAGGTGCCTTCTCCAATCTTTGCTTTAGCTTCTGTCTTCTCAGGATCCGGCACTGTTCAGAAACGTAAATCCCCTCATTTCCTTTCTTGCCTCCTCCCAACATTCCTAAAAGATTACACTTAACTATGAGAGCTTAAGAGTAGATCTTCATCTTCAATTTTTTTAACACAGAAAAATTGTTAGTAATAGAACTCTGAGCAAATAATACTTCAAAGAGTCCTTGTTATCATATAAGCCTACCTACAAATGATCTCTGAAGAAGAAATGGGAGATATTTGTTTTAACAGGTATGTCGGGTGTACTTGCCTTTCAAGCTGTGTGATGCCAATACATTTCAAATCATTGAAAGATGGTTAAATGTCTACCCTGATCACATGATCTTGATATTAGCCTGAGTTGTCTAGTTTGAGGTGGTTATTTTTAAATCTAAGTGAGTTTGCTTAACAATTTGTAATCAGAAAGTAAAATTCACTTACTTAAAGTATTAACAAGTTTAGGTCTTTAGTGACATGAATGTAGATGAAATAACTACAAAATTTTTTGTCTCTTCACAATTTAACATTAGTACAGTTACAGGTAAATTAAATGCTGAACTTTGCTTTGTGCATGATTACACACACACACATTTTCTGTGGGTTTTTTGTTTGTTTGTTTTTTGGCTGTTTAAGAATGTGATTACAGCCGTGCAACAAACAACAGTGTTCTCCATGAATAACCATTTGCTACTTTCCCGTTCTCCCATTAGAACTAAAGGAAGGACATTTTACAAGCAACAAATACTACCCAAGTCATTGTTCAGCTTCATATTTTCAGCTATAAAAATACAAAATAAATTCAGAAGGTTTTTATGGGATTGGATGATTTTCCATCTCTGGGCAAAGAAAGAGAATAACTGATTTGCTTTGTGAATATATTTCACCAATGTCTATATAGACTGTGACAGTTACCTACTGCACAAATTGTATCCTTTTAGAAATGTAGTAAATTTAAAGCTTTTTAGGAGACTATGTGAGCCAGAGACATGGTTGCTAGAAAAATAGCATGTTGAAAAGAAGTTTATTTGAACTTCAGTATCTGCCTAATGGTGCAAACCACATCTTTGCTGGAGGCAGTCAATCTATCTAAATGAAATAGGCTAGTAATGTGCTCATGTGACAACAGGATGGATATTCTGTCTGTTAATTTGTATGTTATTTTCCCATGAAGTATAAATTAGAACAAGAATATTAATTACTATAAATTTTATTCTCCATACTAGCATAAACATGTCCAAACACATGTGAAACTCAATAGCACTTACAACTTCGTTGTTGAATGTTCTTTCTTCTCTTTCTTTCCTATAGATATATAGATACAGGTTGATCATGCAGAGATATGGACATATTTACATCTGTATCTACAGTTATATATACATATATGGAGGAGACAGAGAGAGATCAAAAGCAGCAAACTCTTTCTGTAAAGGTCCAGATGATCAATATTTAAGGTTTTATTAGCCATATGGTCTCTGCCATAACTACTCAATGCTTTTTGTGTTAAAGCACAAAAGGCATAAACAATATGTAAATGAATCAGTGCCACTGCATTCCTATAAATCATTATTTATGGACACTGAAAATTAAATTTCATATAATTTGTACGGATCATAAAACAGTCTTCTTTTTTTAAATCATTTAAATATGTAAAAAGCGTTCCCAGCTTCATTCTATCTTGAAAGAGGCCCTGTAGCTCCCTGCAAGGCTAGCATCCATTCCAATCTATAGTCATCTCTGGAGTAAACAAGAACTCGACACAAGAAAATGAAAGTTGGTTTTGAAGCACAGGACTTTTTAAAAGAAAATGTATTTTGATTGCACAAACTGGAACACGGCCAAGATAGAAAAACTCACACCTCTACTTTAAAAGAAAGTGCAAAGCAAGAATGTCTCAGCTAAATGCTTCATTATAGGACAAGTTAAGATGTATAATTAGTCAAAATACGATCCCAGGATTTTCACAGTATTGCAAACACAGTACAATATTAATTTTCACATTATATTTTATATGCAAACAAATGGAGTTTGTCAAAAAAGTGTTGCTTTCCTCACAAAAGCTGTCTTTGATAATAAATAAGAATTCTACTGAAAAATTGAAGCTTTCCATATGTGACAAGCCTCAATACTATCACCAGAAAAGAAATGTGACATGGGGATTTAACTACATAATTTTACAGATCAAACTTTTTAAACTAACTCAGAAAATCAGAATGCCCAACTCGATCAACTTCTGTAAAAGAAGAAATGGATAAATAAACAAGTGTTTCTTTCGAACATTTTATTTAGGGTCCAGGTCACTGGCAGAGTGTAGACAATGGTAATATTGCTCTCTTCAATTCAATTACAATTTCTAATCAGAAGACTATAAATATCAAATGGCTACTTTGGAGTGCTATAAATTTTGCTTCCTATCCAGTCTTAGTATTCAAAATATTACCATCTTTGTTTCTGGTGGAGGAGTTCAGAAATTTCCTTTGAAGATTTAACTGAGTGAAAACTGAGCACTAGTATCTCCATTTCTGACTGTTTCTGCTTATTTCCTTGCCACTGAGAATCAGGAATGGGTCAATTAAATGTGTAAACCCCTGTTGGAATCTACTATGAACATGAATGTATATCAGACATTTATATACTTTTCTCAGGCAGTAGCAACAGAGGAGGTTCAGAAAAGCCCCCCAAACAAAGCAAAATAAAAAGCAAACAATATGAAAAAAAAAAGAAGGGAGCACTCTTTCAACTTTCCCCGTATTCTCATGCTTCCAACACAAACAAAATCATGATTTCATTAGAAAATGAAGCTGAAGTGTTATAACAAAGCTATAAAATAGAAAGCAGAAATCTAATCAAGAACAACTGTAATGCATTGTACATAGAACAACCACTTTGGTTCCCTTAAAAAGTGTTACCTGTTTATTTGAATTCATAGTCTGAATATTGTAATACATCTTTGAAAGAGAAGAAAATAAAGCCATAGAAAACAAGCCTTGCATCTTTGAATCCCTATGTTTTCTATAGTAAGCTCTCAGATCTATTAAGGGCTATTTTTCCCCCTCCTTCCAAAAGGATCTAGTATGGTTTATAAGGATGGATATATAGAAATATAAATATGTGCATGAATGGGACAAAATAAGACCCAAGGAAACTGAAATTGTGCAATTATTAAAAGTGATAAGCATGTAATAATACTTTTGTCTGGTATGGAATAAATTTAAAGTTGCTGGTAAAAATCAGAAAATTTATAGGGGATTTCCTGCTTGTACGGATAGGCCCAAACCCCTCCCTGTATACTATTTTCATAGGAATTCTTGGCTAATGGATTGTCTTGCTTGCTCTGTGACATTCATAATAGTCTTCAACACCACCTCCAGACTGACTGCAATTTGACATAAAAAATGGCCTTAGAAAAGACTCTGGCCAAGAAATTTCATCACAGCATGGCAGAAATGGAAAGAGCCTGTTGTGATATAAGTGCTGCTTATCAGGCTCCTATAAATCTCCTTAACACTATCAGCAGAGTCCAAGATGCAAATTCCCGAGCAAATCTGCAGGTAAATTCAGATAAAGCAATCACAGCCTGGCCTGCGGAGAGGAGGCTTGCGCTTTCTAAACTAAAAGTTGCATGTAACTGGGTCTTAATAATACTCATAACAATGAGAAAAATAATTCATACCACACATACATATGAAGCCCTTGTTATATATTCACCAACATGAATCACAAAATCCTGCAATAATTACATTTCAACTGATGAATTTTTAAGGCTATTATATGAATGCTGCTTCTGCTTGTGGGTATTGGGTAAGATTAAGGTACTTTCCAGATAATTTGTCTACAGACTGAAACCATCTGTGCAATGCCTAAGAGGTGACGATGAATAGCATTGCTATTGATATTACTGGACGTCCTGTGGGGATGTGTTTGCTACAAAGGGAATTTCACCATTGTCCCAGCAAAACTCAGTATCTAAAGGACTCAAGTCATTCCTGACTGAATGAATGATGGTGACGGGTGGATGGATACTCTTTGGACCTACTATGTCAGTGCCAATTTCTACCTTTCAGGGTCTATGCCTCTTAGCCCAAGGCCTTTATCTGGCCATAAGATCCCACTCTGCCTGTAGCAGTTCTGAGAAAGGAAAACCCGAGAAGCACCCTCAGCCAGTGACAGACTGGGAATTGATGCAAAATGCCTCAGCTGTCTCACCCTTGGGATGGGATGACAGAGCCAGGCATGGAGAACCTGCCAAGACAGAATTGCAGTCACTCATCAGAAACATGCTTTGTAATACATGTGTTCCCGACTTTTCCTAGCTACCCCTTGCCTGTCTACTTTCCCACTTCACTATCAGTGTTTCCAGGGAACACAGCCCATGTAATCACCTTGCACTTGAACCCTCATCTCTGGGCCTGCTTTATTCCTCAATGAACTAAGGTATTGGATTTCTTAAAATAGCTTCTGAGATTAAAAAAGGGTGTCATCCCTTTTTATCTACCAATAATACCTGTGTCAAAAAAAAAAAGATTAAAATAGATTTTTTTTCTAAGAAAATAAAATAGAAGAAACACGGGAGTATCTAACTGTGTTGTTGTTGTTGTTATCCGATATGCATGCATCTGGGATAGTTCTTAGTTACCTGAAAACTAAGAAATTGGGAAAGATAGAATGAGTTCCCATAAAGTACATATGAAAGGCCTGAATCAACCATCTTGCTATTAGCCAACAGTTCAAATAAAGACTGTTTGATGAAGTCAAGTGGCATGGAACCAGACCATGGTTTAAATTAGACTCTGTGCTCTCTGGCCTTGAAACCTTTCCCCTCTTAACTCTATACTTTACATCTATTTCATAGACCTCAAATGAAAAGTTCAAAACCTACCACCACTCAAAATAGTTGATGTTAAAAGAGATATAATCTACAAAAATATATGGCACTCACCAAGTGCGCAGAAGATTCCAGTACTGGGATCAACAAACATAGCTCCAGCAGCAGTAACAATTTCTATTACCCCTTTAACTTCCCAAAATGTCAGAGAGACCTTGGTTTCCAGAATTCTACATATGATACTAGTCATTGTTGTGCTGATTCTGGTACTAACTTTTGATAAGCTGAGGGAAGCAGAAAATTCTAAGACATATTGATAAGTGATGTACTTGAATAAATGAGAAATGGGTAAAATAAAAAAAACATAGACAGTTGCTAAATTACTCT
This sequence comes from Arctocebus calabarensis, assembly GCA_963573935.1. Taxonomy (NCBI): domain Eukaryota; kingdom Metazoa; phylum Chordata; class Mammalia; order Primates; family Lorisidae; genus Arctocebus; species Arctocebus calabarensis. The sequence continues at coordinate 22,331 of CAUYON010207915.1, forward strand.
TTAGTACTCACACTGCTGACATTCAGCTCATACCAAGTTCAGTTCTGCCTAATGCTCCTGCCCAAGTTCATAGCCTCATGCTCCACTCAGTTCCAACCACCATCTGCTTCACACTCAAACCCAATTCATTGGAAAAATGAAACAAAAGCAAACACACAAAAAGAGAGGTGTAAATCACAAGGGGCTTACTAGACAATCAAGCAGATAGTAACTTCCCAATCTGGAGTGATGCATGCATTTGTATGTATTGAAGACATTTTAATTGCCATTTTTGTTTTGCCTTAAAGTATTAACTTGTGTTTGAAATCAGAATCAAAAAGTTAGGGTAGAAATTGCTGAGGGACCAGTTGCTTCTATATCATCACTAATACTGTTGGTGAATAAAGAACTATCAGAAATATGACTGAGCATTAATAAAAATATGGTAGCTGTGATCTCAAGTCATGGCATTTCACAACTTCCTATCTGGGTCTTCTTAATTTTAAATCTAGAATTGATTTTTGTTAGTTTCAAATTGTTTGGGGTTTTATTTTCTAAGGGAAACTGTTACCTGAATTTTTTCTTCAGTAGGTCCTTGGTCTCAGGGATCCAAAAATGAATCCACGGACCAGAGATCAGTGGTTAAGAAAGGATTTATTTTACAGCATAGAATACAGAGAAAAAGCATCAGAGCTCTTGGCAGTGGGAAAACCCAAGTTGGAAAAAATTTCATATATATATATATATATATCCCAATAAATTAATGGATAAAAATCCCTTCCCTTCCCTTCCCAGGCCTAGGAAACTTACATGAAATTGACCAGGCCTGGGAAATGGAGGGGTCTAGTTCAGCCAAGTGCAAGGGGAGGGGGGGACAAAGGCCAACGAGACACTAGGATCTGGAAACCTGGAGGTGTCCCCACAGCAGTTGTCCGGCTCCTCCAGCCACTGGAGCCACCTATGTGCAGATCCCCTCTCCTCCCCGCCCTCCAACCTTCTGGTTCCTCTGCTGGCTGCACCAACACTCCCAGGGCAGAGAAGCTGGTCCTCCCCTCAGCTACTCAGTGTTGGCTGGGATGCCACCTGCTCTGTATCAAAAGGATAGTCCTTAACTAAGGAAGCAAGTGTAAAGTCCTGAAATCCTTTTGTCTGAATTCCAACACTAAGATCCACCTCTGTGTCTCTGTGTGTATTCATTTATTCATCAAACATTCATAAATTGAGTACTAGCTTTTGACTAAGCATGTTTAGTTGCTGGGTATACCTCACCACCTGGACCGTGGTGCATACAAGTTTTTTTAAATGCAGTAAAGATACTGACCTCAAAGCAAAAGTAGAAGGTAAGTTGTGGCCAGAAGGAAACAGTGATCAATTGTTCCTGATCAAATTCAGGATTCACAGAGACGGTTGCACTTGTACTCAAACTGGAGAGAAGTGGAGACAGATGTCTGTTAGATGCTGAGGAGCCAGGGGGCATCTCATTCAGAGGAAAGAGTATGCACAAAGGAATAAAATAGGTGAGTGCACTCAAAAACAGACATTTCCTTAAGAACCAGGTGAATGCATAATGCAAATGATTAGCCAGAAACAAGAGCAGAGAGATGAGCAGGAACCAGAAGGTGAAGATCTACATGGCTGGGAAGTCCAGCTAGAGTAATGGAGATGACAATGGAGAAGGCTGAACAGAGATCTGAGAAGGGTCCTTTCAAGATCAATGGGAAACTAAAATGAACACTTAAACATTTTATGATTGCCACGTAATCTGTTGCAGGCCCGAGAAGGAGGAGTGGCAGGCACGTAGGCCACATCCTGCCCTCCCTTTCAGATGTCCAGGATATGATCATAAATATTTCTGTTACTACTTAACAGCAATGGCTAGAGGTAAGTGATGGTGACAGAGAGAACCAAAAACAACAAAATGAGAAAGAATGAACTGTGTTCCCTCCGACATGCTGCGGCCTGGCGAACGCTGGCCTCAATGGTTCCTTCTCCATTTCATTAACCATTACAACCATTACTCAGTTCTCCGTAACATCCCACCTAACCAGAAGCACGTTTTCAAATATCTTTTTTATCTCTACAAAATATCCATCCATGAGAAAAATGAGGACTTTCTCACAGGCTGAAATCCACTTAGGGATATAAAGACAGTGATGCTATTTTCACAAGATGCTGTCAGCTTTAGGGGTGTGTGTATGTGTGCACTTGTGTGCGTGTGTGTATAACTATGTTGCTTAATTCCTAGCCGTCAAACACTTCAGGAAATTGGCCTGTGCAGAGCACTACGTGCCCACTGCCTGTATTATGATTGGATCTGGGGGATAAAAGACAATCCTGAAATTCCCAAGCACTGCATCTGTCACTAATAATTTTGAATAACATACATGACATTAGAATGTGCATTATGCTTTCAATCTGGTTTTACATCTGAAATCCTTCTTATATAAACTGTTACATAGTCCTATGAGCAGCAATTATAGTTAATCAGATTCAGTACCAAACTCTTTTCCCTTTTCGAATAGCAAAAGGAAATGTCTTCCCCACCCAGAACATCAAATACATCCATGATGACCTCCCCGAAATAATGTCGTCACAAGCGTATACATCTCACCAGAAAACACATGAGGTGAATTTTAGTCTATGGCACTACTTCCAGATACAACAATCAAGAATAAGAAATAAAAATATTTTTTTCCAGTGGACATTAAAGAGACTATAGAGGAGATATTTACCTCCAGCATCTATTTCTCCTTAGCCTTCATCATCTCTTGAGTTTCATGCCTTTCCCAAATGTGTTTTCCCCTCTGCCTTATCTCTTCAAAGCCATCAGTCACACAGCAGATTGGTAATGAACGTGCTCTCTGCCAAGGCAAAAAAAAAGTGACATCATTTTTAAAAAGGGGGAGATCAGCACTTTAATCTCAGTGGATGGGGAATAGAACAAAGGAAACGTCTGGCAGGACTAAAAGGGGGAAACGATGGGGATGGAGAACACGCCTTCTTTGCTTCTCCATGCTTTGTGCACTGTGCTTTAGAAATTTGGAAACCATTTGTTTTCCATTCTCGTCGTATCCTGCTGGCCATGCACAGTCTTGTCCAGTATAATTACTGAAAGAGGCGCACGGCATTCTCTCTCCCAGCTTTTGTGAGTTTGGTGGGATGGGGTGAGGGTGGAATGTTTAAAGGCATATTGGAGAGTTTTGACATATGTGCAGCATTTCAAAATTTTCACGTGGAATAACTAGCTCATGAATCCGACCAGGCAGGTGGACTCTAGCTGTATCCAAATTAAAGACGAAGTCAGAATAGGGAGAGATGTTGGTGGAAAGAGGAAGGAGCAGCATTTTTTTTTTTTAACATCACTGAAGATCCCATCAGACTAAATTATAGACACATGAATCAAAGGTAATGTAGAAATCAACAGTGAAGCCTCGGAGGCTAAGATATTAAAACAGCTGTTTACAATAACCTGGAATATGTAATCAGAATTATTTTATAAAAAACATAGGGAGGGCATGAGGTGGGATCTCACCTCATGTGCACATTGGGAGGATGTATCACACCCCCCGTGGGTGAGGGGCTCTTCTACAAGTGGAACTTTGCCTTGGAAGTGACAACAATGTAACCTAAATATTGTTATTAATGTTAATTTGAATAAAGTTTAAAAAAAAAATTAAAAAGACATAATCTTGCAAAATAATCAAGCAGAAAAGAAATGGGGGTTCTCTGCAGTTACTTCAGGCCCATGTGCACGAGATTATCAAACATGTACGATTTGTCAGAGGAATGTGATAAATCACCCCAGATAAAATGATAGCAAATGCTTTTTTGTTGTTTGAAGTGTAGCTGGTGTAGAACAACTAGGCTTGTGTGGGGCATGAACTTCCCGGGCTACATGTTCATGGGTGCCAAGAATGTAACCTTGTTTATTTTTCTATTCCTTAATTTCTGCTCTGGAATCTCTACTTTTTCTGTTGTCAAAAAACCTAACCCTAAATCGTTTGTGGTAAATTCAATAAACTCCAGATTTGCCCCTATTCCCACCTTCTGATTTTGATCCAAATTCCACAGATTTTTTACAGTGGACAGGTCTCAGTGCTGCCTATACAATCAGCATGTGTGAAAGTGCATACTGCCACCCATCCTGTTTCCTGTCTTGGCACCTCTCAACTCATCCCAGTGAAGTATCCAGCTTCCTGTGAGATCACCTGTTATCATTTTGGTGGTTATCCTGCATCACCAGCATCACCCCCACGGAATATCTTCAGCTTCCTTGGTCATTTCTCATCCCCCTTTTTGTCCCTTAGAATGGTGGGAAACCAAAAGAAACTTTGGGATGCTCTTCCATTCCACATTATGGTGAATGGATGCTTGGGGACTACAGGACTATTCCATGTTCCCAGGCTGAACAGATCACACTTTCTAGTCTATGGCAGCCACAGCAGTCAGCCACAGCCCAGTAGGCTTTCACCCCCCGGCATCCAAGAAAGTGACCTACAAAGGATTGGTTGGCTGTAGGACCCAACCAGCTATCTGGACGTAGTCATCCAGAGCCTAGCGATGCAATTCAAAAGAGAGATTGGTAACTGCAGTCCCTTACTTCTGAAGAAGAACACAGCAGAGCTCAGAGCACGGCACAGATATCCCCACAACCACTTTGCTCATCTCTTACCCTAGATGGCTGTCCTCTTCTCTCCCAACCCAGACTTTGTCTCCTCTATAATTGGAAAAACAGAGAGCGAAAGTTTATCTTTAATCTGTCACTTAAAACCTATGCCATCATGTCCATCAGTTTTAAAATTCAAACCAACAGAGTCTCAAGCTGTCTCACTAGATAGAACGCTGTGGTGTCACAGCTCACAGCAACCTCAAACTGTTGGGCTTAAGCAATTCTCTTGCCTCGGCCTGCCAAGTAGCAGGGACTACAGATGCCCACCACAACACCCGGCTATTTTGGTTGTTGTTGCAGTTGTCATGTTTGTTTTAGCTGGCACAGGCTGGGTTCAAACCCGCCTGCCTCGTTGTATGTGGCCAGCACCCTACCAACTGAGCTATGGGCGCCACCTGAGAGTCTATTTTTGAAATTTTAAATACTAAATTATGTTCTTTTATTTCTTTCAATAATTCTGCTGGATATATGTACCCTACATTAGGAAAGTTCAAGGAAATATATATATTACTTTTTAAATATTATTTCTTCCCCTATAAATCTTTGCCTACGAAAAAAGAATGTGATTCTTGCCTAATTATCTTACCCTCATACAAGAAAAAGAAAGCTGGGTATTTATCCTTAATCCTTTTCTCCAGAACTGTAATTTTGCATAAGAGAAAGTAGAGCATCTATCCGTCATGGACTACAGTCATCCCTCAACGTGTGTGCGGTATTGGTTCCAGGATCTGCAGATAACAAAGTCCGCAAATATTCAAGTGCTTGATGTTAAATGGCACAACCTCTCACATAACTTAAATCATCTCTAGATTACTTCTAATACCTCATATAATATAAGTTCTGTGTAAATAGTTGTGCCGCACTGTTAAGGCACTGATAAGGAAAAAAGTATGCACGTGTTCAATCCAGACACCTTTTTTAATAAAATATTTTTCATCCACAATTGGTTGAATCCATGGATGCAGAAACGACAGACACAGAGGGCTGATGGATACAGAGGGACAGCGGTACTTTGCACTGAGATCCTTTAGAGCTTAGTCGATCACTCCACATGGTGTAGCAAAAAGGATGTAACCAAGAGTACTTGTGCATTGGCTGAACACCACCCCGTGGACAGATGTCACTGTAGGAAAGAGCTTTGTCCAGAGTCAAATGGAAGTCCTAAGAGTGTCTTAGAGATTTGCTTTAAAAGATACCAAAACTACACAGCAGTTAGTAACAGGTACTTGAGTTAAAATACCATGTAGAATAGGGCCAAGTGGACACAAGAGGATTCCAAGGAACACATGGGTACAGCTGGGGCTGCGAGGAACAGGCAGGGGGAGAGAGATACATAAAGCAAAAGCAAACAAATGCTAGGTGCCACAAATGACATGACGGAGAAACAGAAGTAAGGGACTGCAATTACCAATCTCTCTTTTGAATTGCATCTCTAGGCTCTGGGCTCCCGCTTTGTCTTATTTTTCTCCATAGGTTCTATCAGAAACCAACATATGATTGAGTATAATGCATTAATATGTGTGTATTTACTTTCTTTACACACACATGATTATAGAATCCATAAGGGAAGCATCTGTTATTTCACTTTGTTTTATGGTCTTCCCCCTCGTTTAGAGCAGTGATAGAAATTTCAGTAAATATAAGCAATCCGCCATCTTTAAATATAGCCAGGCATCGTAGCAGATGCCTGCAGTCCCAGCTGCTTGGGAGGCTGAGGCAAGAGAATCACTTGAGCCCAATAGTTTGAGGTTGCTGTGAGCTGTGATGCCATGGCACTTTACCCAGGGCAACAGAGTGAGACTCTGTCTGAAAAAATTAAATAAATAAATAAATAAATAAAAGATCAGCAAATATTTCCTGAGGAAAAAAAGGAAAGGAAAGGAAAGGAGGAGAGGAGTGAGAGAGAAAGGGAAGAAAGGAATATAGGAAAGAGAGTAAGAGAATGAGGAAAACTGCTTGGTTGTTAATTCTCCTGACTCAAGAGCCCTGACTGTATGTCCTGGTCATGGGTTCCATGATATTTCCCATTTTGTTTCCACACTCTGTTTTCTTGACTTGAGTTACTTTGAATTCATTTTCTCTTTTGGGGAGACAAGTAAACCATCACAACACCAGGTGTAGTGTGAGTAATACTAGACCATTGGCAGAATCTTTCATTTCAGGCAATTGCAGTAGACAATTTTATCAAGTTAAATTATCTTTAAATCTCATATTGAAGCTGACCACATGGTAGTCAGGAGCCAGTTTTCCTCATTCTCTTACTCTCCTTCCTGTATTCCTTTCTCCCCTTCCTCCCTCACTCCTCTCCTCCTTTTACCTTCCTTTCTCTTTTTTCTCCATAAATACTTACTGATTTTTTTTTTATTTGAGACAGAATCTCACTCTGGCATCCTTAGTAGATTCACCCTTGGTAGGGTGCTGATCAAAGCACAGGGAAGACAGAAAAAAAAAATGCACCCATTGCATCTCTAGGGACCACAAGAATGGGGTAAAATATCTAAGAACTGAACTTTCCTTATCTACAGCCACAACTTTAAGGATAGTAAAAAGTCCAATGGTGGTTCCCAAATATTAATCAATGTACAATGAAGGTGCTTGTTACAAATAGAGATTCTAAAACTCAACTCCCCCAAATTCAAATTCTATAGGTGTGAGTTGGAGACCAGGAATCTGAATCACTTGTTAAAACACCAGATTATACCAGTACTGGTGCTCCCCCAGCCCCTAATCAGTACACTTGGAGAAAATAAAAATCTCTACTCTGCTTTGTAACTCTTAAAGGCCATGTCTGAGAAACTTTAACAGTGGACCCCAATTTTGATTTCCATTTGCCTCTGAATTCCACATGCCCTCCGAAATCCATGCATTAAAGGACAGTGTGTAAGAGTGGATGAGATGTAAAAGGTGAATTGTTTTCAATCACCTAGGCTCCATGTTGAGTGTTCACACCTTCTGCCTTTACAACTGAGTGAGCAAGAGACCAGCTTGTCAATATCTGAGATATCAAACTAGGAAATGATCTCTTGAGTCACACCCTTCTCTACCAGGTTTCCACAAAGTGTATCATTTTATTGCCTTACCACCAATTAGTACTTTGATATATTTTTTTCGCAATTAACTCTCAGGGCTTAAATGACTTTTTTAAGGTAAGTTAGACTCTTTGAGAGGCTTCTGGGCCCTCTTGAAGACAGGACAGTATAGTAATATGTATATTTAAAATAAATCTTGAAACTTCTCATCCATTTTGCTTTAGGCCTGGCAAGGCAGGTCATAACTTGAGAACAGGAAACCCATTAGAAGAAACCTAAACCTTTATAATCGCATCTAGTAAGCTATCCGAATCTAGTGGCTGCATCTTAGAATAACATATGAGGTTATGTAGGTAGGCTCCTGGTTAGATTTCATCCTGGATTCCTATTCTCTGGCATATTGAAATCCCCTGTCTTCCATGTCTTTCCCATCCCTGTTCCTTATTTTCTTAAAATAGAATAAGACCTGCTGAGTGGAGAGAGTTAAGTTTGTTTCTGAGTTGTTCTCTCTGGCTCTGAGGAGGATCTTGCTTATAGCCACCTGCCTACTTGATGAAAAGTGGTATATTGGGCTTCTGGATAGAGTTATATGGAAAGAAATCAAATAAAGAAAGAAGTAACTCCCACTCGGAGTCAGAAAATATGTTGCTTTTTGCAAAAAAGTACAAAAGAGGAGTCATAGACTGAGGAGTCGTTTTGGTGTTCCCAAAATACGGAGTGTCTCAAGTAGAAACTTGAAAAAGATGGAAGAAGCAGTTAATGCCAAGCCATTAAAATGGAAGACTAAGTGAATTCATCTTGTAATTTGTTTTATTATCTCAGGATGTATAGAAAGTAGTTTCACCTAATGCATAAATCTTTTTCAGTTTTGTTCTCTTCCTTCTCCCCCGCCTCTTTTTTAAACTTCCAATAATAGGTGGTCTTGGCAAGTGCTGAATTAAGACTTGGCAAAGTAAAGCCCTATATATTTGGTGGATCCTATGGTTCTAACAGTCTCACCAATGAGACTCTCACATTTGTCTGAGAGACTAAAGGCTAGAGTAGTGGAACCCGCTCATAGACACTCTCCCAAGTGAGACATGCACCGTGTACACAGAGACTTGGACACACACGTACCACTGCCCTTTTGTACTTTAATGGTATCTCGTTTGGGAAAGCACTGTTTCTATACCTACACCAATTCTTTCCAACATAGCAAAATGTTTATATATCCTAGCAAGGCACATAATCACAGTAGTAGTTGTTTTATAATAAAGAGTAGGTAATACCTGTTGAGTTTCAACAGCACTCAGTAACAGGTTTGCCATCATAGTATATTAGTGAGCAATAATACTATCACAGATCTTTGCAATTTACATTGTGGTTTTTAAAACTATTATTAATTTATTCCATAACTACCTATTTAGCACCTACTATGTGCCAGACACTGGTCCAGCTCTTGGGATAAAGTGAGGACAAAGATCTCTGCCCTAACAGAGAGTATATTCTGGAGAATTGTGTCATTTAAGAACCATGATAATTCTGTCATGTGCCTTCGGTGGGGGAGAAAATATGACTTGAACTCAAATACTTTTAATTTGGATTCTTTCTACAGATCATGCTGCTTCTCTGATAAAAATCTAACCAATACAAAAGGAATAAGACAAGTACATAAACCTCTAAGCTTCAGTGGCAAACATACAATATACTAATAAGTTTAACAAATTGCTAAATGGTTTGGGGTGGGGCTATACCATTCATTTCACTAGCAAACTCAAACATTCCAGGAAGATACTGGGGAAGGAGCCAAGTGACAATAATCCTTTAGATTCTATATCTATAGAAAGCATAGAATGTGGTTTTGCATGCACTGCCAAGTGGTTGTAATTAATTTTGTTTGACCCTACCCTAAATTAAAACTGGGATATATCACATAAGAAGAAATTTCTGTTTCCCACTGCAATTATATGTTGGTTAGTGCCAACTTGAGTGCAAATAGTTTTTAACCAAAGTGATTGATATTATAACTTTCATTTCCCTTAATAAACCTTGATATTTTCCACTAAATTTGGTTTTAACCATTTTTTAAATATATTATCCCATTAGATTAACATCTCAGCTGGTCAAGTTAAATGAAAATATCCACCCTATCCCTAATTCATTTTTTAAATAATTTTATTAAATCATAATTGTGTACATTGGTGCAATCATAGGGCAGAATGTGCTTCATATACAATCAGAAATATTTTGATCGTACTGTTAGAGATAGCCTTCATGGCATTTTCTTGATCACTATGTAAAGACATTG
>CAUYON010207917.1:0-13092 GCA_963573935.1 Arctocebus calabarensis
TACTTTTTCTTCCATTCTTGAGATACTTTGGGTGGAGGGAGGGCAATTGGTGGGATCGCACCTACGGTGCATCTTAGCAGGGTACTGGTGAAACTTATTAAATGTAGAGTATCAATGTCTTTATATAGTGATCAAGAAAATTACATGAAGGCTATCTCTAACAGTATGATCAAAATATTTCTGATTGTATATGAAGCACATTCTGCCCTATGATTTCATCATGTACACAATTATGATTTAATAAAATTATTAAGAAAAAGGACAGGGAAAGGGGAGAGGGAGGGAATGGAAGGGAGAGGGTGGGGAGAGAGAGGATAAAAGGTGAGATCACAGTTGTGGTGCATATTTGAAGGGTCAGGAGAAAACTTCTAAACACGGATCAAAAATGTTTTCATATAGTAAATGAGAAAATCTCATGAATGTTATGTAAATCAGGTTGATAAAAATATCTCAGATTGTATATGAAGCCCGCACACTGTACCCCATGATTGAATTAATGTACACAGCTATGATTTAATAATAAAAAAAAAATTTAAAGCCACTTTTGTGGTTAGTCTCTCCCCAGTTGTTTTCTTCTCTGGAATTTTGCAGGTAATTCTTGAACATTTATTTTGCTGTGTGATATTTAGAATAATAGTTGATGCATAGAAAAGATACATATCAGTTATTTAATATGATTATTTTTGGAGTATTATTAGAGAGTGGCATCTTTTATTTATTATATTACACACATCTATTTTTCTTGAAGTTAGAGCACTAGCAATAGCTTAGTAATAAAGATTCAATGAAGAAATAAGAAACAAACATGAAAATATTATAAGCAAAGACTTTAGTGAAGTATCTGTGTCTTGTAGTGTTTTTGTTTTCCAAATATACAAGAATTTCATCAGCTAATGAAGATAATTTTGTTTCCTCCTATTTATGCCTTTTACTTTGTCCTCTTATCTAATTGAATTCCCTAGCATTTCTAGAATAATGTTAAATGTGGTGATGGTGAAGAATTGCTTTTGTCTTGTCTTTCACTATATGGAGTATTTTGAATGTTTTGCCATTGAAACAGTTTTACCTCTTTGACTTAATATGCTATTTTTATTTTCTTGAAGTTTTTTATTTTTGATAAATGAAATCCTAAGGATCATTCAAATCTACACTGGTAACTTCACACTCAAATCCATGAAAGTTTATTATCATGTGAAAAATAGACTTTACAATATGTTTAACAGTCTCTGGTATAGCATTTACTGAACCTCTGTCTAATTAAACCAATGATTCCTTAGTTTCTAAAAGTAGTATTTTAGTCTATCAGGGAATAAACTTAATATTAAAATATTTTCTGACTATTGTACTTTTTTTTCCTAATGAGTAGTGAAATTAACACTTTGCAGCAACAATTAATTTGACATAAAAATGTTCTTGTCAGTCTGTTCAAGTTCTTCTCCATGTCTTGATGAGAAGTCTTTATCTAAATTTAGGGTTGAGGGGTCTTCCACATTAACTCAAATGTTTCATCACAATTCAGAATTTAAACTTTATTTTTCAAACCTCAGGGGCTTTGCGGTTGTTTCACATTCAGTTTTTACCAGCGTCTTGAAGAGGGTTACTTGTTCCTTGAACCTAAAAGATTTTATACATCACACTTTCTTGGTTTAACAGCTGTGTCATTGCAAGCTAAGCATGAATGCCACAAACCATTGTAATACAGAAGTTAGGATAGACTTTATTGTGGATCTAAACCAAACTAAATAATAAATCAACAAACAAAATTAGAGGCAGATATTTATCAGAGAAATGAAGCTTTGGAGAATTGTCTCCCTGGCCCACCCCTGTCTATTGTTCCCCCACTTCTGTGGTTACGGTGGTTAGGCATGCAGCTGGGGAGGTAACTGTGGATGGGGAAGGCAACTGACTTCTTACACGTGGCTGTGCAGATGTGCTTCTCTCACCCATGCAGTGCTGCCTCTGTCTGAACGGTCTAGCTTGGCAATCTTCTGTCCTGAACAGTGGTGAGGAAACAATTTGACTAATACAACATCATTCACTAGTATGTTCATTCATGTTTATGAGTGAACTAAGTTTTAGGTACCATGTTTTGCACAAGACCCAGGAGTCATAGTCCTCTATGCCGGAATATTAGAAAGGCCATAGAGGAGTCTGACAAATCATATAATTACAAATCAGTGTGGTGACGATAGGAATGAGCCTATGGTGTTATTAGGAACATTTGGATGAACCGTATCCTAGCCTGTGAGAGGATGTCTTCCCAGAAGTGGTATTGTCTGAGGTTAGTTTAGAGGGGCTAGTATGAGTTAGCCAGGTTATGGCTGTGGTACGTGCAAAGGCCAGTGATTGGGACCTATGGGTAAGAATGAGCGTGGCAAGGAGCTAAGAAAGAAGGTAAGGCAGAAAATAGGGAAAATAGGCTGAACAATACCCTGACCCCCAAAGGATGTCCACTTCTGATCCAGGGAACATATATTGCTTTACACGGTCAAAGGAACTTGGTAGATGTAATTATGTAAAGATATTGGGATGGAGAGATTATCCTTGACTATCAGGGTGGACCCAGGTTGGATGGGCAGAGTGAAAGAAGGCATTGTGATGACAGAAATAGAGGTTGGGATGATCCACTTTGGAGATGGAGGAAGGGGCCATGAGGTAGGGAATATTGGTGGTCTCCAGTCGGTGAGAAAAACAAGGACATAGATTCTCTCCTGCAGCCTCCAGAAGTAGTGCAATCCTGTTGGCACCAAGACTCATTTTCAACTTCTGACTGCCTGATCTATAGGGTAATAAATGTGTGTTATTTTAAGTCACTATATTTATGATAATTAGTCACAGCAGCCACAATAAACTAATATGCTACATTATCAAAAGCCTTCCATGCCATGTTGGAAAGGCACTGAGAATTTTAGTTGGGAAAGTGGCTTGATTAGATTTCCTCCTTAGAATGATGCCCTTTGTGAGTTTGGAGATTAGGTCAGAAGAGAGCCAGACTAGGGCAGGGGCAAGTGGACTTTTATGACCTTTCTTTTCTAACTACTTAGGGGGTTCCACAGTCTGATCCAAAGTGAGCCTGAGGCTAAGATAAAGTAGGTCTCTGCACCAACTTTCTCTCCTTTTCAGAAAAGCATTTTTCTCTCCTCTTCCGCCCTTCATCTACTAAAACTTACTAAATACCCATTTTATTCCAAGAATAAAAAAGATAATGGAATTTGCACAGACTTAGATTTTAGAATGGGAGAGAGATAATAACAATAATCAACAAAAAATGTGAGGTAATTAATGTTGCGAAGGGGTTGTGGAGGGAATACACAGGGAAACATGATAGACAGTGAGAGGAGGGTCTTGCACTCATCACTACTCCTGTGAGGAGGTAGCATAAAAGACAGGACCTGGGGAAGAAGAAGGAGCTGGTCACACAAAGATCCAGGCAAATCACATTTCAGGCATAGAGAATAATCAGTGCAAATGTCTTGTGGTTGGGAAAGCTTTTAACACTTGAAGAATAGGAGGTGATTTTTTATGCAGACCAAAGTCTGAGAACCATTCTTTTAAACATTATCTTTTTTTGTTAGCACTGTGAAACTGATGATGCTTGATGAATGTTTTGCAAATTAATGAATCACACGCTGTGTGCGCTCTGTTTCTTATCTGTGCCCACAGAAATTCAGCATTTGAACCAAGAAGGATTTTCTAGGTACCACCATAAATTTGATGAATGTTGCTGAAATTTCCCACATATGTTCAAATTGCAGGCAATACCTAACCCTTGTCAAAGCGGTTCTCAAGTGTGGTTGTACATTTGAGTAATCTGGAGGATTTTTAAAAATAATATAAATACTCAGGGTCCATACCAGATCAATTAAATCAGACTCTTAAGAATGGGGCTAGGGAACCATAGCAGAAAAGAAAAGAAAAAGCAGGAGGGGGTTGGAGGACAAAGGATGGTCAAGAAACATGCAGTGGGGACTTTTGGACAATCCCCCACACCCACGTCACACACATATGCCTCACACATTCGTATACAGAAGGCACTGATGGCCAATTAGTGAAAACCAGAGAAGCAATGACAATCAATGAAAACTCAATGAAAAGATATTATTTTCTCTGTTCTTCCAATTCCTAGCCCTGGAGAACCTAAATCAAAGAATGAGGAGGAGGAAGTGGGGGAGGTGAAGAAGGATGAATGGGGGAAGGAAAGCAAGAGGAGAGAGAAGCTTTGAGCCTCAGGGAGCACGGTGCCCAGGCACCAGGGCAGCAGTGACTGAGGAATGGACCTGGGCATTCTCAGATATTCTAGGGCTCTCCTGAGTGATACTCCTGAGGCTAGCAGGATAATGTTCCCATAATTCCAGGGACAGAGAGGTCTGGAGAATTAAAGAGGCTTCATGGACAACACAGCGAGACCCAGCTGACAGACAGTACATGGATTATACAAGTTAGAAGAAACACGATTTGACCTTGTACTATAGCAGCAGATACAATAGAGAACATCATTCAAAAACCAGGCAGGAAACTACCACCTCAGGCGAACCCAGAGATGTCACATTACCCCAGACACCCCTCCCTCAATACCACGTGAATTAGTTTTCTAGGGCTGTCATAACAAAGTACCATAAACTGGGTGGTTTCAACAAGAGAAATGTATTGTCTCACAGTTCTGGAAGCAGGATATTAGCCATGTTGGATTGGGGTCTGCCCTAATAACCTCACTTGAACTTGATTAGCTCCAGAAGAAACCTGCCTCCCAAAAGATCATCTTCTGACTTATTGGGTATTAAGAATTCAACATATGAATTTTGGAGGACACAATTCAACTTATAATACCATGTCTATAAAAGAAAAATAAATCTGACTTTGACTGGAGTTAACTAAGAGACTGAGTTGAAAATGGCATGCACAATTGTGTTACTTTGAAACCTAACATGCTTTAACATGGCCCCATGATCCCCAGGATTATCCTCCTGATAATCATGTCTTCATATAGCCTCTTTCCCTTGAGTGTGGGCAGGACCTCCGACTTACTTCTAACCAATACAATTTGGCTGTCACTCCTGTGATCATGTTACTTGCACACAACTCCATCTTGCTGGCAAACTCTGTCTCCCTTGCTGGCTCTGAGACAGCAAACTGCCAGGCATAGAGAATATGGGAGCTTCTGGCGAGAGCAGCAGAGGAGCTATGCGGAGGGCATCAGGAGCTGAGTGTGACATCCAGTAAGAAGCCAGAGCTCTCAGTCTTAACGGCCTCAAGGAAATGGATTCTGCCACAACCCTGGGCAGCCTCCTGAGTTCAGCCTTGAAGAGGACTTGGCAAAACCACGCCCAGACTCCTGCCCACAGACACTGTGAGATAAGGAGTGTGTGTTGTTGTAAATCTGTCCAAAAAGGAAAGGGAGAGGAAGAGAAAGCAAAACAGAAAAGGAGAAGGAGTAGGAGGACAGAGGACAGGAGCAGGAGGAGAAGGAGAAATGTAGAGAGAATAGAAGCCATTATCTTTCTTTCTTTGTAAGTCTCTCTTGCCACAAGCCAATGATGGGTAAGTGTGTGGCTCTGATTTGAATATGAGATTGAATTTTTAAATAAGATTGAATTAAGCTTTGGCCACAGAAAGGACCATGAATGACCTCATGAATGGGTATTCAACAGAGTACCTCTGGAGATGAATAATTAGAGAGATATCAAACATGCTTCATACTTACATCCTACTGAATTAAGACTCCTTCCAAAAACCTGATACACACATACATCAAATTTATTATGCTGTATTCATGATTAAAATCTTGCCAAATTCCCTCCACCTTTTGCAGGTTAGGTCTCAACTTCCTAGATTGGAACATCAAATGCTGAACCATTGCCCCCCATCAATTCTGCCAAGCCTCAACTGCAGTCACTACTCTGCAGACTTTTTGGACTAGGAATGCTTCATTAAATAGATGTGTGCAAACAGCATCCACCAAACCACCTGCTGAATGAACTGGCACTCTCCATTCTCTCCATCAAGTATGTTGACACCCACATTGAGACAGCCAGTGGCTGTCCTCTAGGGTCTCGTACTTCTGCTCCTACTAAATAATATGTAAACTCACCGAAGTCAGTTGTATGTGTCCCCAGACTTCTGGTCTAAGCTGGTAGGACAGACAGGTTTTTGTAATCATATTATACAATCTTACAGAATATGAGTGTGCAAAGAAAGAGAGCGATTGGATCAATGGAAACTACGTTGAATGGTTTGAAAAGACTTAATAATGATAGGTTGAAAGAATATTGCTATAAATTGGTGATAAAAGATCTGGAAGCAGAAAAATCTTTAAAAAGCTAGACCTGTTCTTTTAGTTTTCTTTTCAAGAATTCTAAAGTCCTTTCTCATCAAAGAAAACAAAACCAGAAAGAGTAGATGATGTGTTATTGGTGTGTGTTACCTAAAAAAGACAAAGCGAATCTGTAATCAATAACCCCACCACACTCAAAAGAATGGCCTTGGCCTTGTAACATGCCATGGTCTGAATGTTTGAGAGCCCTCCCATTCATATGTTGAAATGTTAACTCTCAAAATAGTGGTATGAGGAGGTGGGACTCTGGGTGGGGGGGAATAGTCCATGAAGGCAGAGCCCTCATGAATGAGACTAGACCTCTTTTATCCCTTCCACCATCTGAGGACAGGAGAGAAGTTGGGAGTCTGCAACCTGGAGAAGGTCCTCACCCAAACCCAACCACACTGACACTCAGAGCTGGGATTACCCAGCTTCCAGTACTGTGAGAAACAGATGTATGCTGTAAGTTATAAGTTAGCCAGCCTATGGTATTTTGTCAGAACAGCCAGGATGGACTATAATGGATGATGATGTAACAAATGAGTGGAGAATGAATACATAGCTGTAAGTTTTAAATTGAAGTCAACTATTCAAGGTAAATACATTTGTTTCTTTAATAAAAGCATCCTTTATCTGCTCCAAAACATTATTGTTCCCAATTGAGACAGGCAAGGAGGTGACTCTCCAACATTCCACTTGCTCCTATAACGCCATTACTTAGAAGGTGCGTTTCCTCTGCTGTCAGACGCCCTCCCCCACTCCCGGCTCTGTTACCTGGCACACTCTGGCTTACCATGTGCTCTCATGTCAATTGTGACCTCCTTCACATTGCCCATCTTGGCACTTCCCCTGACTGCATCTTTCACCTGTTTTTGTTCTTTTCTTTCCTCACTCAGCAGTAGAGCCTCCTTCCTATGTTTGGGGTATGCCGCACTCCAAGACACAGCGCCTCCCTCATCCACAGAAGAGTTACTCTCTTCACTCCTCAGTGGGAAGCCCAGGCGTGCCAGCTAGGTGTCATTGCCACCAGCCTCAGGTGTCAGCCGTGCTTCTAGGTGCAGCCAGGTGGGTGAAGCCCCCGGGCACTGCTGCTAAGACTACCTGGGGCTGGGTAGGAGCAAAAGGGGTGGTGCCAAAGGCAGGGACCTGGAGACTGGTCGTTTGGCCTTCCCAGGTACTCTGTGACCCCCTAAAACCTTTTATTAAGTTCCTTTTCTGCACAAAATAGCCAAACTTGATTTCTCCTGTTTAAAGCCAAAATTCTGGCTGATATTTTGCCTTAAAGCAATGGTATGACATTTGTAGCTATTCCTACATGTGTTTTTCCCCATAGGATCTTAAGTTGGAAGTGTCCCATTTCATCTCTGTAACCCCAGTGCCCAACATGGAGAATAATAGTGCAAATTGGATCCTCCAAAAAGTTGTTATTAATTAATTTCTTAATTAAGTAACTACTTAATTGATAGGGAAAAAAGATTCCTCTGACCTTCCAAGCCCTGAAAGTGAAAGCAAATGCCATCAGCATGTCTCCAGTAGCGGAGGAGATGTGTGGTCCATTCTGAGTATCCCTCTACCCACAGTTGTTACAGAAGACAAGCACAGTCATGAAGAGTTTTAGAGCATTTAATTAAATATGAGATGGTAACACACATCATATACTTATATACTTAGCAGCTCTGCAAAATGTTTGTAATGCATGTGGAAAGTACACAGTCAAATCAGAGACCTTCCCTGTAGTGAATGATGGATATTTTTAGGAATAAACCCTAAGAGAAATCACCAAGTTGGTGAAAATGCCACCTGATCTAAATCATTCCCATGCTCTTTAGCATGAATTTTTCCTGGCCAGTCGCTAGTCTTGTGGCCTCTCCAGAAGAACTGAGAAAACATAAGTATGCACATCTGAAACAGGCCCTGCTGGATTTTCTGTTGCTAATTCCTATAAAAACCACATTAAAGGAAGAAGCAAAGGCAGACAGAAAATGAACCGAATAAGCCCGGGTGCCCCAGGCACAGACATGGCTGCTTCACCAAACTAGCTGCCAATTTCTGTTGCTTTTTCATTTCATGCTATAGAGAAATGGCAGTTTACACTCTGATTTATACATGGTCTCTGGCCAGGAGTTTTTCTTTCTTAATAAGATCCAGTACAGGCTTAGGCAGAACCAATTTATAATCTTACATTACACATTGTCCTTAAGTACATAATGAAGCATCAGCAGCAGTTATGGTGACAAGAGTATAATGCATGGATTTTAAATGCCTCCAGTACAGACAGACACTAAATTTCAGGGATGACGTCTGCCAGACAACATGGAAGCAGAGGATTTTAGAGCTGGAGGGACCTCGATGTTTCTTCCTCTATAGTCAGCTCTTCCTTTCTTTTGAGAGACTGTTTACATCGGGTATAGGAAATTATGGCTCCCAATTCAGACTTCACGTGAGGTTAAGCAGTTTACCTATTTTCTCTGGGTCCAAATTTTCCCCCAAACAATAAAATACTTAAAAGAACGTCTGTGAATGAGGTACCAAAGACCTTGGTTGGGCAGGAGATTTTTTTGTAACCTTTTCTTTGAGACTTGGCTCCCATTTCCTACCTGTTGGAAATGACTTCTGCTACTTCACACCAGGAAGGTTCTACTTTTCCTCCAGGCAAATCTGTGTTATTTACTGGTATTTTTCATGACTATCTCCAACAGGGCACTGTCAATATACTTCTGTTATAGCATCTTGCATTAGGATAATAACTTGTTTACAAAGCTGTCACTTTGTTAGGTTATACACTTTATGAGGCAGGGTGCCATCCTTATCTAGCTTTAGATCTCCTGTGCCTAACACTATGGCTGGCACATAGCAGGCTTTTCATAAGTATCAACCAAGGAGATGGAAAAGAATGCTTAGGGAAGTGCTTTAAAAATCACAAAAGCCCTAAGCAAATCAAAGGGATTATGGTGTTGTGCTTGTTCCTACTGATGCAGAGGAGAGCACTTTGGAAAGTGAAACATTCACTGAAGAAATACATGGCCTGATTGCCACTAGTGCTTGAAGCCAACAGACTAGGCCCATTAGTCTGCAACTTAAAACCCTATTCACACACAGCACAAAACAAAGCAAATAAGAAAATTAAAATATTGAAAACATTTAGTCTCTCTAAAGAAGAAAATTTAACATAAAAACAATGATGACCCCCAAACAAAACCCCCGAAGAAACTTTGTTCAGTTCTATGAATAGCCTGGGTCTGCAGGATGGGGGAGAAGCGGTCAGCTGTACTCGCCTGTGATGACTTGCTCAGCTGCCTTGACCTGGTTTGAGCTAGTCACTAGAAATTCATCGAGACCAAGAAAGGTGAGAGGACAATTCTCAAATGTTAATAATGCATCTCTTCTCTGTATCTTCAGTAACACGGTTGCAGTTGGTTCTCTCATTGCATATAGCTCCTTATCCCTGAGGTTTGTGGTAACATCCAAGGCTATTAAAACTTAGGAAAATTGGGAGATACACTGAATTGGGAAAATGTCTATAAACATCTGAAGGCTTAGTCGCCCCTCATTGTTCAAATGTGCCAGTGTGGTGGCAGGAAGAGGAGTGTGGTCTTGATAACTAGCAAGAGAAATACTGGGCTTCTAATTTATTCCCTCTTAAACTTGTTTTCAGAAAAATGAAATCAAATGGGCTTCGTGGCTTCTTCTTGCCTTTTCCCATAGCTGACTATAATACTGGATAATAAACTATGTGATCACCCTGTGTACTCATGAATGGGGTAATCCCTAGTGAAGAGGAAGGGTCATGGTTCAGGGAACTGCAGCTGGAATCTCAGCCATCAGAACTTGGCTCCATCCTCTGCTGAGTGAGCAATTTAGGCAAGTTACTTAATGCCTTAATTCTCAATTTCTTTATCTATTAAAAGATAATGATATATAATGATAATTGCCTCCACTTCCCAGGACTACGGTGATGATGAAGACAGATAAGGTGTGTAGAGCACTTGCACGGCATTGTGTAGATGGCAAGTCCTAATAATGGCGACTATCATTCTTATTTTCCTTTCCTGCTTTTGTCTTGCCTTCCTCACCCTTCTATTCTTTCCTTGACTCTCTCTTCCTTTCATTCATTCATTCTCTCTCTCTTTTTTTTTTTTAAATAATTGAATCACTGAGTCACCTTGTGACCAAATCAACATGATAGAAGCATGATGTTTCTTGTCATGTTGAGGGTCACTGAATCAGGCTGGCATGGTCAAAGCCATGTTTCAGAGTCCTGTAGACCATCCAGTGGGGTTTTGTCAATTTTCTCTTCTTTGTGCTGTGAGGGAGAGTGGGAGCTCTAGAACTCTCAGTCACTTTTGTTGGTCATGGTGGGCTCAGTCTTGTCTTCTCACAACTTACTTACTACAGTTTTGGTAGAAACTGGACATGGTGACATAGGCTTCTTCTGGACTTGGTCCCAGGGAAGTGAGGATGGGTTGCCCCTGAACCATTGGGTTCAATGTCAGAATTCCAGACTGGAGAGGAAATGGAGGTGTTAGGAGGCTGTTTGTAGTCCCAGGGCTATGCAGGAGGCCCTGGTACACATGAGGCCTATTCTGGCCAGTCTCTGGGGACCTGGAGGAGGAGAGTACAGGGGCATCACATGCACTGCCATTCCCGGCCAGGCACCCAAGGGGTGACTCCCCTCTAAAAGTTTCTGGAGTGATGACTGTATGCTCAGATGGCCAGCGTGGGCCCTGCACACCCCCTCCAAACCTCTGCTTCTCAGACTCCTCTAGCTGTGGAGAAAACACTTCCTGTAGAAAGCTTTCTGCTTCATCTCTAGACTGAATGCCATCCACCTTGTGAATCTGACAGTCCAGGAAACTTTCAGGATTGAAACTCACATTCAAATTCTGCACAAAAAAAGAGAGAAGGCATTCAAATGGTACAAGAGAGCAATTGGGCGGCTCCTGTGGCTCAGCGAGCAGGGCGCCGGCCCCTTATACCGAAGGTGGCGGGTTCAAGCCCGGCCTCGGCCGAACTGCAAAACAAAAAAATAGCCGGGCGCTGTGGCAGGTGCCTGTAGTCTCAGCTACTAGGGAGGCTGAGGCAAGAGAATCGCTTAAGCCCAAGAGCTGGAGGTGGTTGTGAGCAGTGTGACGCCACGGCACTCTACCCAGGGCGATAAAGTGAGACTCTGTCTCTACAAAAAAAAAAAAAAAAAAAAAAAAGAGAGAGCAATGGATCACCATATGTTCAGTTCAGGAAAAGGGCTAGACAGCCTTCAGACAGGGAACATCAGAGAATTGCCCACATGTCTCTCAGTTTGCTTCTGGAGGTGCTGCAACACTTTAGAGTTGAAAGTGTCCACTGGCTGTGCCCTCCAGCCCTGGGAAGCTCAGAAGGTGTGAGACTTGTATTCCATTTTAGTTCCCTACTGCAGCCATGGGCTTATGATGGACCCTAGTGACGGGATGCACAAAAGACCTGACACTGAGGCTCACCTTTTCTTTGTCCTGTAAGAGCATTCTTGGTGACTGGGATCTAGAGCTTTTGTAAGACCACAGAACACTCACCTTTCCCGGTTTCTTACACAGTTGTTCCAGTGTCTTCTTATGATCTGGGAGATTGGGCCATATAACAGGCTTAATCCTGAAATCAGAGGACATCAGTAAATGATGTGAAAGTCACAGAGTGCAGGCACAGTGAGACATCCCACTTATTCTGAGCCAGGAAGCAGAGGAACAGATTTCTAGTCTTGGCTGTCCTACTAAAGTTGGTCACTATAGCCAAGTGACTTGCTTTCCCTGGGCCTGGGTTCCTTAGTAATCCAAGGTGGGTTGGACCTGAGACCACTGCTAGTAATCTACTCTGTGAATACGACATGACATCAACATGCCTCTGAGAAGGAGCCCTAGAGGCAAGAGGCTTGCGATGAGGTATCTTTTGTGGTGCTCTGGAATTAAAATTTGGCTGGTCATTTACTCCAGTTGAGGGCTGTTGTCTTAGTCCTTGTCTTTATTGGCAACAATTCCTTTGCCCTAATTTTGGTGGAAGTGGGGGATATTTCCTAATTTGTCCAGAGGAAATTGCTTAGTACTTTACAAATTAGGGTTTCTGTAATCCTGCGATTATATAGCCCTGAGGGGATATTCCTAGAACATTAAATAAATGGTGCATAATTAAAACATAATTTTTATGATGAAATAAACAGCGCCCTATCATGGCAAAAGTTCTATAAATTTGTGCGCTGAAAGTCAGAAATTAAGTGAATCCTACATTTGCCATAAGCGATGGAAGAAAATCTTGGGAAACACTGCCTTAAAAAATTCTTCCTTTGGGGAAAAGCTTTGTCTTATGCCCAGTTTATATATTTTTGCCTCTTATGAAGTCAACTGTGGAAATTCACTCATGCCAAAGGATGGAAAGTGATATTGGCACCGTAATTCCTAAAATGCCTTGCTCCTCTTTGCAGCTTTCATGTCAATAAATGGAGCTCAAGTTCTGTAGTCTGGAATCCCACATAATAATCCTGTTGAATAGATGAAAGAAGTCACCTTCTTTTCCATAACACACAGGCCAAGATGACCAAGAGAGCCACAGAGAAGAAACTCGAAATGCTGATAGTTAGTAACACAAGATCCATCTCCTCTGGAATACAAGGATAGAACATAGTTAGCATTGAGTAGGAAGGCAGTGGGATAGATATTCAGGATGCTCTGAGTTTATTTAGTTATGGGGACCTATTAATTATTTCTTGAAAATTGTTCATCAATAAACAGGATGATGTGCTAGATTTATTGGGAAAT
>CAUYON010207919.1:0-13407 GCA_963573935.1 Arctocebus calabarensis
AAACAGAGAAGGGGCCAGGTGAAACTTACTAAATGCAGAATATAAAGGTCTTAACACAATAACTAAGAAAATGCCATGAAGGCTATGTTAACCAGTTTGATGAAAATATTTCAGATTGTATATGAAACCAGCACATTGTACTCCATGATTGCATTAATGTACACAACTATGATTCAATAAAAAAATTAAAAACAATCCTAAAAATACTGAATATACTCAATGTTGTTATGGATGTGGAACAATTTGAACTTTCCTGTATTTCTAGTGGAATTGTAAAATGTTATAATTACTTTAGAAAACTATCCAACCATTTCTCATAAAGTTAAATATACATCTGTTGTATGATTCACTCCTGACAGTTTACACAATGGAAATGAATACTTACATTCACACATACTCACAAAATGTGGTGAATACAAAATTCTTCACAGCATATTTATTCATGCTATCCCCAAACTAGAACAATTCAAATGTTTATCAACAACAGAGTGGAAAACAAGTTGTTTATTATACCATGGAATGCTATTCACTAACAAAAAAAGGAACTTAGTAATGTTACATGCAACAATAATAAGATGAAATGTAGATAAATCTCAAATTCACTACATTGATAGATAAAAGCCAAACACAAAGTACAATGATTTATCATCTCATTTATATGATGTACCAGAAGCACAATTACTCTATAGGCATAGAAATAGTAAGAGTAGTTTTTCTAGTAATAATATAGGAGTGGCCATTAATTGACAGGAAAGTGATCCAAAGGAACTTTCTACAGAGATGAAAATTGTTTACATATTAATTTTGGTGGTGGTTACACCAATGTTTACATTTATTGAAACTCATCAAATTATATTTAAAATTCGTGCTGTTTGTTATATGTAAATTATGCTTCAGAGAAACCTCACACATGCATAACAAAAACAAACACACACTGAGACACACAAATGAATGGAAAGTTTATTTCAAGAGCCCTCATTTAGGCCCACATCTAATAGGAACCTGGGGCAAGAGTACAAATGGAGGCCCATATAACATATGTCTAAATATTCACAAGTTATAAGTCGAGATTTAAAAAATCCTATTGAATAAAATATGTTCTATCCTACATTGACAAGTATATCTTCCTAACTATAAATCTTAAAAAATATAAAGCAGTGATTTCCATATAACTGAATGTTGACAAAATAGCAAAGATGACTGAATTTAATTGTTATTGGATATATCTGAAGGCTTCCTTTAAAGCCAGGAATGTTGGATGATTGGTAAGTTAAGGTTATATAAAAATAATAAATTGATACATATTATTTATTCCATTAATTAATTTTTCCTGTCTTTACTTCAGCAAAATTACTAATTATGATTTTATAAAATATATTTTTATATAAGTTATGTCCTATTAATAGCAATGAACCAAAGGCTTATAAATAATTATAATCTCATTGAAAGTATATAGTATTGGCTCGGCGCCTGGGGCTCAAACAGCTAAGGCGCCAGCCACATACACCTGAGCTGGTAGGTTCAAATCCATCCCAGGCTCGCCAAACAACAATGATGGCTGCAACCAAAAAATGGCCAGGCATTGTGCTGGGTGCCTGTAGTCCCAGTTACTTGGGAGGCGGAGGCAAGAGACTTGCTTGAGCCCCGGAATTGGAAGTTGCTGTGAGCTGTGATGCCACATCACTCTATCCAGAGTGACAGCATGAGGCTCTGTCTCAAAAAAAAAAAAAATATATATATATATATATAGTATTTGGATTATTTTCATCAATAGACCATAAAACGTAAATTTTAAAAATTAAAGTTATTTTTAATTTACATTTTCAGTTCTTGTTCTTTTTTTCTATTAAATTGATAAACATTAAATGTAATTCATGAATATAAAAATACAAGCTAAGAAAACTACCGTTTTTATTTTTTGAAAATTTAATTAAATGGATTATCAAAATGGTTTACTTAAATAAAACTATTTATAATTCTATCATTCAATGTCCATCTAATTGCCAATGTAAATAATTGACACCAATAAATCATGCATGATACGTCTGTATCTACCAATATGCACTATGAGAAATATGAGTTGTCAATATTGCAAAAGTACTTTAGCTGCAAAGTGCAACTCTTTTATACACCGGCTAATTCCTGAATTCCTTTGCAATCAGGAAGAAAAAAAATGGAAAGAATTAAGGAATAATCTTGAAGGTGTTACTGGGAAATAACGTCTCATTTGAGGAAAAAAAAATTAGACACAGGATTTGGGGTCTTTTCTGTTACCTAACTAGTTCTATGTCTCAAGGAATAGGGCAAGAAATGCAGCAAATCATTTTCTTGGGACTGAAAGATGTTGGCATGGAAAGAAATGTTCAACACTGAATACTGGATCCCAAGTGCCAGAGACAACCCTATGTTCTATCTGCCCTTTAGATTTCTAATATGCAGTTGTTCTCCAATGTAATGGACTCAGGGCTGGGTAGTCTCCTACCTGGTCTAAGGATGGCGGTGAAACACTTGCTAGTCTCTCTGCTTTCCATTTCTCTCTTCCCTATGATCCTTCATATCACTATGTGATTTTCTTAAATCATGTTCCTCTTTCTCTCCCAGCCTTTCATGGATTTCTGTCAGCTACAAAATTAAGCACAAATTTGTTAGCCTCACATTCCAGAGTCTCTAAAATCTACCTTGTCCTTTCTTTTCCAGCTTTCTCATCTATTTCATAATGGGTATGTCTCTTCCTACAAAAATTTAAAAAGCTAAAAATAAAGAAATAAAAGGATTTTACTTATTGTCCTCCTAGACACAGTTATACCTTCCATTTTTGGGAATTGCAAGGTCTTTTAAACCCTCTCCATCTTGCTTGCCACTAGGAATCCTCCCAGATTCGGCCCAAATCCCACTTTAAAAGTCAAACTTGTCTTAGAAAATAAGTGTAGCAAGATTCTTTCTCTTTTGCAAGTATTTAAAAATTATCATCTGTGCATATTAGTCATTATTTACTAAATTATGTTCTACCTTCTCCAAATAGTATATATATTGCCTGAGGTCAGGGGCTGTATTTTATACCTCTTTTTCCTTGTGAACAACACCTTGAGAGTAAAAGGCAATTAATTAGTCCTTGCTGATAGCTTAAGTGATAATGTAGCTTACTGGTCAATAACCATTTAAAGTACAAAGCCCTCCCACATCCCATGGGATTGAATCATACTTTGAAAACACTTTTATCACAGAGTAACTTCAAAGTCTTACCACAAGTAACTAATATTAACCAGGTTGTCAGGAGTTAAAATGCCTAGTATTGAAATTCTATATGTAATTTTAATTTATTTTTATATGCAAATGTTTATCATTGATATTAGATAATAATAAATATAAAAGATTATATAGAGAAATAAGTCAAGATTATGCTATTATGAATATGTTCATTGAAAAAAGCCATGGGGAGTGGAAGAAGCTGTTGTTGTAGCCCTAAATGTTTTCTTTGTGAGTTCATTTTACTTTAGTTGCATTTCTGAGCAGCATCTAAGTTTACAGTGGAAGATAAAAGTATGAAAGAAAATAGTATAGAGTTATGACTATTTTTGCAGCCATCCTTTACTGGTTATTCACAATAAAATGCACAGCATATTCAGGGTGCATTAATAAAAAATGGAGACTATAAAAGCTATTAAAATAGAATGAACATTATATTCACTGAGAACACTGTAGGACTGAGGTGCCATTTTCTCCCTGTATAAGGTGTAAAGCAAAGTGTTCAAAACTCAGAAGTTCAAAACCAAAACAAGTTGTGTTCCCTGCCATCAGTATCATATGGAGGACCACAGAACTGGGAAGGACATTGTCCCCCATACCTATGGCACAAAGACATGAATTCATATGGGCATTTGATAAAAGGTCAGTTTATTCATTTAACTATATGCTAGGTGTCAGTATGTGTGGTCAGGGAAATTCAAGGATTGATCAAAGGGACTAGTTCCTTTTCTCAAATAAATACATAATAACACCAAGGAATTTCTTTCTACCACCAATGAATAAAAAGATATTTAGTAATATAATGATCAGAATCGTGAAGCTTCTAATAGAAACCAAGAAATTTTCTTATCAAGAAGCCATAGGATGTGAAAAAAGCTTTGTGTGCATTTTGTATTAACTTCTCTTGCTTGGGCCTCTCACAGAGATCTCACAAAACCCCAGCAATTTCTATTTTTTATTTTTTAGCAGTTTTTATTTAACATATTTAAAGAGCAACTCATTGAAAGTTAACCCATAAAGTCAGTCTCTGTTAACCTTACTGAGGGCATAATTTGTTTCTAAAGGGCTAAAGGAATTTTAATGTCACAGAGAGCAGTACTTTGTAAATTTAATGTGCAACTCACATGGGGATATTTATTTATTTGTTTATTTTTTTCCATTTAAATTTCCTTTTTATTAACTCATTTGTACATAGATCATATATACATTTACACCATTATGGGATTCATTGTGTTGATCATTTGTACAAATTGGAGTGCTTACATGCTACCAATCAACATAGATTTAACCTCTTTTACCCAATTACAACATTAAGACATTTGTGTTCTACACCTGATACATCCAACTTATACTTGCAATATACTCCATAGGTGTGGTCCCCCTACTAACCCTCCCTTTATTAACCCACCCTCCTCCCTTCCACTCACCCCCGTCCCTCCGTCATCCAACGCGATAGTTGTGTTTAATTTTTAATATGCAAGTGTTAGTGATTAAAAATCGGTTTCACAGTGGTACTGAGTATATTGGATATTTTTTTCCATTCCTGAGATACTTTACTAAGAAGAATATTTTCCAGCTCCACCCATGAAAACACAAAAGAGGTAAAGTCTCTATCTTTTTTTTAATGCTGCATAGTATTCCGTGGTATACATATACCACAATTTATTAATCCATTCATGGGTCGATGGGAACTTAGGCTTCTTCCATGACTTGGCAATTATGAATTGAACTGCAATGAATAATCTGGTGCAAATATCTTTATTGTCAAGTGATTTTTGGTCCTTTGGCTATACACCTAGAAGAGGAATTGCAGGATCAAATGGTAGATCTATATTTAGATCCCAGAGAGTTCTCCAAACTTCCTTCTAAAAGGAACGTACTAGCTTGTATTCCCATCAGCAGTGCAGAAGTGTTCCCTTTTCTCCACATCATGCCAACATCTGTAGTTTTGGGATTTTGTGATGTGGGCTACTCTTACTGGAGTTAGAGGGTATCTCAGAGTAGCTTTGGTTTGCATTTCTCTGATGATTAAAGATGAGCATTTTATCATGTTTCTGTAAATCATGTGCCTGTCTTCTTCAGAGAAGCTTCTGTTCATGTCTCTTGCCCACAATGAAATGGGATTACTTGGGGTTTTTTTGTAATAAGTTTGAGTTCTCTGTGGATTCTGATTATTAGACCTTTGTCAGAAATATAACTTGCAAAAATCCTCTCCCATTCTGTGGGTTGTCTATTCGCTTTATTTAGTGTGTTCATGGCAGTGCAGAACCTTTTTAATTTGATCAGATCCCAGTAGTGTATTTTGGATGTTGCATCAATTGTCCAGGGTGTCTTTCTCATAAAGTATTCTCCCAGGCCATTTTTTTCAAGTATTTCCCCTGCACTCTCTCTAAGAATTTTTATAGTTTCATGTCTTAAGTTCAAGTCCTTTAACCAGTGAGAGTCAATTTTTGTTAGAGGAGAAAGTTGGGGGTCAAGTTTCAGTCTTTTACAGGTCACCAGCCAGTTCACCCAGCACCATTTATTGGATAGGGAGTCTTTCCCCCAATTTAATAGGTTTATCAATATTTTTAATAGGTTTATCAAAAATCAAATGTGATAAGTGTTTGGGTTCACCTCTGGGTCTTCAATTCTTTTCCATACATCTAACTCTCTATTTTTGTGCCAGGACCATGCTATTTTGATCACTATTGTTTTATAGTATAGTCTGAAGTCTAGAAGCATGATTCCTCCTGATTTGTTTCCCGATTTGGAAAGTTCTTCCTTTTCCAGTTGCTTGAGATGTCTCATTAAGTTGTTGACATCTTCTCTTTCCTTTCTCTTGGGAAAGGCTTGCAACACTACAAATTTTCCTGTTAGGATTGCCTTTGCGGTATCCCAGAGGTTCTGATATTTCATGTCTTGTTGTTTTGTTCCAAAAATTTGGTAATTTCCTTCTTGATCTCATGTATGACCCATCATTCAGTATGAGGTTATTTAGTTTCCATGATTTTTATGCATATGCAGATTTCTATTGTTACTGAGTTCAACTTTTATTCCATGATGGTCCAAGGAAATACAAGGAATGATTTCTATTCTTTTAAATTTGCTGAGGTTAGATTTGTGACCTAAGATGTGATCAATTTTGGAGGATGATCTGTGGGCTGATGAGAAGAATGTCTATTCAGTTTTGTTAGGATAAAATGTTCTGAAGATGTCTGTTAGATGCAAATTTTGAATGGTTAAGTGTAAATCTAAAAATTTTTTGCTTAGATTCTTTTTAGAGGATCTACCCAACATGCCAAAGGAGTGTTAAAGTTCCCAACAATTTTGGTACTGGAGGAAATCAAGTTGCTCATGTCTGTTAAAGTTTTTATTGTATATTGAGGTGCATTCTGGTTGGGTGTATAAATATTGATAATTGAAATCTCATCATATTGAGTGTTGCCCTTGAAAAATAAGAAGTGACCATCATTATCTTTCCTTAATTTTATGGGTTTAAAATATCCCTTCATGATTAGAACACTTAAAAATTGGCATAGAAGGGATATTTCTTAAACTAATAGAGGCCATCTACAGCAAACCCACAGCAAAAATCGTATTGAATGGAGTTAAACTGAAATCATTTCCACTTAGATCAGGAACCAGGCAAGGTTGCCCATTGTCTTCATTGCTCTTTAACATTGTAATGGAAGTTTTAGCCATTGCAATTAGGGAAGAAAAGGAGATCAAGCATATCCATGTAGGGTCAGAGGAGATCAAAGTTTCACTTTTCGCAGATGATATGATTGTATATCTGGAAACACCAGGGATTCTATACAAAACCTTTAGAAGTGATCAAGGAATACAGCAATGTCTCAGGCTATGAAATCAACACCCATAAATCCATAGCCTTCATATATTCCAACAATAGCCAAGCCAAAAAAAAAAAAAAGTCAAGGACTCTATTCCTTTCACAGTAGTGCCAAAGAAGATGAAATATTTGGGAGTGTACCTAACAAAGGACGCGAAAGATCTCTATAAAGAGAACTATGAAACTTTAAGAAAAGAAATAGCTGAAGATGTTAATAAATGGGAAAACACACCATGCTCATGGCTGGGAAGAATCAACGTTGTTAAAATGTCCATACTACCCAAAGCAATATATATTTTAATGCAATTCCTGTTAAAGCTCCAATGTCATATTTTAAAGATCTCGAAAAAATAATACTTCATTTTATATGGAATCAGAAAAAAGCCTCAAATAGCCAAGACATTACTCAGAAATAAGAACAAAGCATGAGGAATCACGCTACCATATCTGATACTCTTCTATAAATTGATAGTGATCAAAACAGCATGGTACTGGCACAAAAACACAGAGGTGGAAGTATGGAACAGAATTGAGATCTAAGAGATGAATCCAGCTACTTACCGTTATGATGTTTCACAAGCCAATTAAAAACGTTCAGTGGGGAAAACACTTCCTATTGAACAAATGGTGCTGGGTGAACTAGCTGGCGACCTGTAGAAGACTGAAACTGGACCCACACCTTTCACCATTAACTAAGATAGAGTCTCACTGGATTAAAGATTTAAACTTAAGACATGAAACTATAAAAATCCTAGAAGAAAGTGCAGGAAAAACTCTTGAAGGAATAGTCTTGGGTGAATATTTTATGAGGAGGACCCCCCTGGACAATTCAAGTAGTATCAAAAATACACTAATGGGACCTGATCAAACTAAAAAGCTTCTTCACAGTCAAGAACATAGTACGTATAGCAAGCAGATAGCCCTCAGAATGGGAGAAAATATTTGCAGGTTATACCTCCAACAAAGGTTTAGTAACCAGAATCTACAGAGAACTCAAACGTATTAGCGACAAAAGAACAAGTGATCCAATCTCAAGGTGGGCAAAGAACTTGAAGAGAAACTTCTAAAAAGAATTCAGGCATATGGCCTACATATACATGAAAAAAATGCTCACCATCATCAATCATTAGAGAAATGCAAATCAAAACTGCTTTGAGATATCACCTAACTCCAGTAAGATTACCCTACATAACAAAATCTCCAAACCAGAGATGTTGGCGTGGATGTGGTGAAAAGGGTATACTTCTACAATGCTGGTGGGAACGCAAACTAAGGCGTTCCTTTTGGAAAGATATTTGGAGAATACTTAGAGATCTAAAAATAGATCTGCCATTTAATCCTATAATTCCTCTACTAGGTATATATCCAGAAGACCAAACATCACATTATAACAAAGACATCTGTACCAGAATGTTTATTGCAGCCCAATTCATAATTGCTAACTCATGGAAAAATCCCAAGTGCCCATCGACCCATGAATGGATTAATAAATTGTGGTACATGTATACCATGGGATACTATGCAGCCTTAAAGAAAGGTGGAGTCTTTACCTCTTTCATGTTTAAGTGGATGGAACTAGAACATATTCTTCTTAGCAAGGTATCTAAAGAATGGAAGAAAAAGTATCCAATGTACTCAGCTCTACTGTGAAGCTAAATTATAGCTTTCATATGAAGGCTATAACCCAATTATAGCACATGTATATGGGGAAAGGGGCAAGGGAGGGGAGGTCAGGGTTGAGCCTGGGTGTTGGGAGGGTAATTGGTGGGGCCACAACTGTGGTTCATCTTAGAAGGGTACAGGCAAAACTTACTAAATGCAGAATACAAATGCCTTCATACAATAACTAAGAAAACGCCATGAATGCTCTGTTAAACAGTTTGATGAAAATATTTCAGATTGTATATGAAACCAGCACATTGTACCCTTTGATTGCACTAATGTACACAGCTATGATTTAATAACAATAATAAACAACCTCAATAACATTTATGTTAGCCATGAAAAATTAAATATTTGGGAATAAATTTAACAGAATGTTTAAAAGAGCTACCCCAACAAAAATACAAATTTCATTAAAATAAAGGAAAGAAGATATGAATAAATGGAGAGATATTTCATGTTCATAGATGAGAAGACTCAGTACTATCAAGGTATTAAGTCTTCCAAACATGATTTATATACTCAATGTTATCCTAAATAAAATCCCAACCATTTATTTATTTTTTTCAACCATTTATTTTGTCATATTGACATACTGAGTTTAGAGTTTATGTAGAAAGGCACAAAATGAAGATAGCCAACACAATACTAAAGAAAAAGAACAAAGTTAGAGGATTAATACCATCCAACTTCAAGATTTCCTACAAAGCCAGAATAGTTTGAAGAACGTTACATTGGTCAAAGAATATAAATTATATTAGGAAAACATAACAGAAAACTCAGAAATAGACACAGATACAATCAACTGAACTTTAACAATGGAGAAAAGGAAATTCA
The DNA here is from genome assembly GCA_963573935.1 of Arctocebus calabarensis. NCBI lineage: Eukaryota > Metazoa > Chordata > Mammalia > Primates > Lorisidae > Arctocebus > Arctocebus calabarensis. The sequence goes on from CAUYON010207919.1 coordinate 9,578, forward strand.
ATGGAAAAAAAGTCTTTCCAAATTACTGGTGGTGAAACAGTGAAACATCTACATACATTAAGATGAATCTAGACATAGACCTTATGCCATTCACAAAATAAAATTCAAAATAGAGCATAAACCTAAACATAAAATGCAAAACTATAAAACTCCTAGAAAATAACTTAGGAGAAAATGTAGGTGAGTTTGGATTTGTCAGTGACTTTTTAGGCAAAACAACAAAGTTATGACTCATGAAAGAAAAAATGAGAAGTGAACTTCACTAAAATTAAAGATATGGTCTCTGCAAAAGACACTGTTGGAATGAAAAGGGAAACCACATACTAGAGAAAATACAACAGAATCCCTGTAAATGGACCACCCCGGGGACTGTAACAAACTGGTCAACATACAGAAGTAGTTATCATAAGGAATTAGTACATGTGAAACATGCCTGTGAGAGTAAGGTCAACTTAAGGAGGTGGTCAATGTAAGCAGGGAATCAACTATGAAGGTTCTCCTGTACTTGTAAAATATATGTGATATATACAAAAATATATGTAAAACATGTATGATCAATACAAAGAAATTTTAAAACTTAACAATAAGACAATAAGCAACTCAATTAAACAACAGGCAAAAGATTTGAACAGGTATTTCTCCAAATAAGATGACAAATAAACAAATGAATAAATGCTCAAGATCCTATCACATGGAGATTATAAATTAAAACAATGAGCCTCCGAGCTAAGATGGCGGTCTGTAGCCAGTTTTCTGCACACGCTCCTGTCCATAAGAAGAGTGAAAGGACAGAAATCTAGCAAGAAAGCCAACGGTTTGGAACTGAGCCAAAAGAGAAGGTAGAAGAATGCACATCAACCCTGCTAGAGCGACCTGCGACCCAAGGATACAAATAAAAGGTACAGAACACATCACCAAGTGGAAAGGAGTCCCCTCCCCCCATGAGATTGGCTCGCAGCATACTCCATACCTCCATACAAACAAGCGAACAGAGTTCAGATGTCCTCCCCCTCTACCCCACAAGAGAGACCCTCTAAAAACTGGACCCCCTTCCCCTACTAGGGTGCCATGGCACTCTCCTGCCAGGCATCAAACTGTATAAAACTGTACATATTCTCTACCTGCAAGTTTGAACTCCTGGCACTCCCCTCCATTCTCACCCTGAGGTCCAGAGATCTGGATTTCTGTCCCCCACGGAGTCCAGATTCTTGGGCATTTTTTTGATGGTTGTGGACGTGGCATGGGCTGTTGCTGATCTGTGCTATTTTTCAAGCTCAGGAGTGGTGAGAGGAAAGTGAGCTGAGAGGAGGCTGAACTGGAGAGGTGGTCCACTGAGGCACCGAGCATCAGCTGGAGCGATGGTTGTGGGCCTCGCACTCCTGGAGATGTCTTGAGGAGACACTCCCACTCTCCCTGGGAGGCCAGGGGAAACCAGCTTCTCCAGTGGCAGCCATCAGCAGAGTAGTCCTGCGGCAGAGATGCAGGTCTCGGGAGTGAAGGATATGCCTGAGGCAGTACCAGGACCAGTTGGGGCGGAGCACAGGGATTAGAATATACGCTCTGAGAAAGCAGGGTGGAGACTACTTTGCTAAATTTAAGCTGCACCTGGCCCTCAATGGATGACAGCTGAGACAAAGAGCTGAAGCTCACAGACTGAGTCAGGACTATTAGCAGACCAGTGTCTCTTCCACAGGGCAGAAATACTGTGAAATTGTTCTGTTCTATCAGAAACATCAGTCAGGGACAGGGATGGAATTGAGTGAATAGCCCCAGCCCCTATCAAGTACCCAGGTGGTCAGGACTCACCTCCCCCCCTCCCCGCCAAAACCGACAGAATCTGGTGGACTGGCCATGGAGCCACAGAGCCCCTTGTGACCTAGGCAGGTGCAAACCTCTAGAGCATCTGCTCATTGGAGGGAACTGGATCACAGCCCTGCAGGGTTACAAGAGTGTGGATGTGACAGAGGGTCAAGGTGGGGAAGGAGGCATCAACCTTCCCAGACTAATTTTCTGGCTGGGGGGCCCTCCTGAGCTCACAGAGCACTAGAGCGAGTTATACTAGAGCTGCCAGCAGACTTCTGCTATGTAGTTTCCAGAGACTTTTCAACTCATTGATTTGAGTTTGGTACCGACTGGGACAATTGATTGGGACCACTTCAACTGGGCCAGTCACCTGAGGACATTTGAACATGGTACACTAGGTGTGTGGTAGTTGGAAGGTTTGATTTTCCTTTTCCAATTGTTGTCTGTGGGGGGCGTGGTGACCTAACTGCTGGTATTTCTCCACAGCTCAGATTCCAACACAGACTAACCAATTCTCTAGGGTAAGACAGAGACCAGCTGAAAATAAGACAGAGCCACTTAACCCCACCACATCAAGAAGGCACCTAGTTTCTCAGGCAGTAGCACAGTATGGGTTGGCAAAACTCTAGGGTAAAAGGTACAAACACCAGTCCCAGCTTACAGGCAAAGGACTGGTCAAACACTACTCCTAGAACCCCCAACCCAACTTACCTACTCATCCAGCCAAACGGTGGAAAATAAACATGGGGCGGAATCAGGGAAAACCTCTGGAAACATGAACAACCACAGTAAATCAACACCCCCAGGGAGCAATTTGGCTGACATAAATGACGATCCTATGCATAAACAGATGGCTGAGATGTCAGAAATAAAATTCAGAATTTGGATTGAAAACAAGATCAATAAAGTAGAGGAAAAATTGGAATTAGAAATTCTGGGAGCATTTCAAAAATTGTCTCAAGAAGTCAAGGAATTCAAAGACTAAATTCAACTTCTACAGTGATGAAAGGATTAAAAATGTTCACTAGATTTTCTACAGATTTATCAATATGGTCTATTAATGTCAATAACTTAAATTGTCCTCTAAAGATGCATAGGTTGGCTGACTGGATACAAAAACTCAGGCCAGGTATATGCTGCATACAAGAATCTCATCTTACCTTAAAAGATAAATTTAGACTCAGGGTGAAGGGATGGTCATCTACATTCCTGGAAAATGGAAAACAGAAAAAAACAGGTGTTGCAATCTTATTCTCAGATACAATAGGCTTTAAACCAGGGGTCCTCAAACTGTGGCCCACTGAGGACATTTATCCGGCCCACCGGGAGTTTTTGCCTCCACTGCCTACCCTGTTTAGCAGTGGACTCATCCCAGGCCGCAAAATCTATTAGCGGAAAAAACATTGGTTGCATTCCCAAACAAAACATGTGTGGATTCACTGGAAAAGTTGCAAAAGGAGTTCCAATTTAGATTTAAAGAGCTTCATCTCCATGAAAAGGACACACAGCTTTTCCATAACCAATTTTCTATTGACATTGAAAATGTAGAGGTCAGTCCCTAAAGTCACCACCCCGGCCTCCAGCACCGCCTCTGGCCGGTGTCTCCTGCAGGCGGGAGCCAGGCACTGCAGGGTGCAGCAAGGGCAGCTGAGCGCTCTTGCAGCTCCAGCTTTCTGGCTTCTCCATGGGGCTGGCCTGCGGCACAAGGATGCTCTAAGAACGTTTCCACTATTGTTTGGAGAACACACACAATGGGATTCAGAATTCCTGGAGAATTGCCTTTGTGAGAAGCTGGAAGTATTTCTTTAAATTCTGTCTCTTAATTTTTCAAAGAAACATCAAGAAACCATGAACAACATTAGTAATGAAGAGTTTGATTGCCACATGCTTGATGAAGGTTTTACTGCCAAGGACATTCTGGATCAAAAAAATCAATGAAGTTTCCTCTTCTGATGATAAGGATGCCTTCTATGTAGCAGACCTCAGAGATGTTCTGAAGAAACACCAAAGATGGCTAAAAGCTCTTC
>CAUYON010207920.1:0-18684 GCA_963573935.1 Arctocebus calabarensis
CTGTAGTCCCAGCTACTTGGGAGGCAGAGGCAGGAGACTCGCTTGAGCCCAGGAATTGGAGGTTGCTGTGAGCTGTAATGCCACGACACTCTACCCAGGGCAACAGCTTGAGGCTCTGTCTCAAAAAAAAAAAAAAAAAAAGAAGAAGAAGTTGACAGATAGAACCTTAGAGGTCCTCAAGCCTACCTGGTGATCATAAACCAAGCTCTGGGGCCTGCATGGTCCGGATGCTTCCTGGAGGCTCACTCGGAGTGAGAGGCAGTGCTGGCCCTGGAGGCCCAATCACAGCTCTTCCCACCTCACCCCTACAGGCCTCTCAAGGAGCTGAGTTTTTGGTGCTTGGTTAAGTATCCCCCACCCTAAATTCTTCCTCACCTAAACTCCTTTGGCTAATTCTAGCCAAGGAAGCTCTTTATACATTTGCTTTCTTCTTTTTTTCTTGAGGAAGTAATCTGTCTCAAGAAAGTGATCCTTTTGCCTAGGCTTCCCAAGTAGCTGGGGTTACAGGGACCCACCACAACACCTAGCTAATTTTTCTGTTTTTTAGAGAGGGAAGCCTCTGATGTTCAGGCTGGTCTCCAGCTCCTGCCTCAGCCTCCCTGAGTGCTAGGATTATTGGCATGAGCCATTACACCTGGCCTCTTCACATCATTTTTAATTGGCATCTTTCACAGGCAAACCATTGTGACCACTTCTTTACTTTGATGACTTTTATGATTTTAAAGTTTTTGTCCTTTGAAGCTGCCTTTTTGGACATTAGAAGTGGGCCCAGGGTGGGTTTCTGAAGGAAAAAACAGGCTTGGCGTCCATAACACAGTGGTTACGGCACCAGCTACATACACCAGAGTTTGCAGGCTCGAACCCAGCAGGCCAGCTAAACAACAATGACAACTGCAACAGAAAATAGCCAGGCATTGTAGCAGGTGCCTATAGTCCCAGCTACTTGGGAGGCTGAGGCAAGAGAATCACTTAAGCCCAAGAGTTGGAGGTTGCTATGAGCTGTGACAGCACAGCACTCTACCGAGGGCGACATAGTAAGACTCTGTCTCAAAAAACAAATTGGTAGGTTTTGGCGCCTGTGCCTCAAGCAGCTGAGGCGCCAGCCACATACACCTGAGCTGGCGGGTTCAAATCTAGCCTGGGCCTGCCAAACAACAATGATGGCTGCAACAACAAAAAAATATATCCTGGCATTGTGGCGGGCACCTGTAGTCCCAGCTACTTGGGAGGTAGAGGCAGGAGAATCACTTGAGCCCAGGAGTCAAAGGTTGCTGTGAGCTATGATGCCACGGCACTCTACCCAGGGCAACAGCTTGAGGCTCTGTCTCAAAAAAAAAAAAAAAAGGTAAAATTTCAGTTATGATTATTTTGACAGCCATGCTCATCATGAGATTCTAACCTCTTAGGTGAGAATCTTGCTAGTGCTAACATGATGATGACTCTTCTGCTCAAAATTATTTATGATCATCAATTTCTGTTCTACTTTATTTAGCTTTTTGATGGCCTAAATTATTTCTTAACTTTGTAAAACCTAAAATGTAAATGTTGCTTACTTTAGGGTAACACTTCAACTTGGTGCTTTTTTGAAACCCCCTTAAACTAAAAGGCAAGTTGGCTGATAAATAAGTTAATAACCATTATATGAAACCATCGAAATCCACTCCTCCAAGATTTTTTATTAAATTCTTCTAGCCAGCATAGTTAATAAAACATTAATTAAGGCTAACGTGTTAAAAGGCCAAAAGTTCAGAAAATTTTAAATTATCTCTAGGAGGCTATTATTGTTAATGCTTACTGAGAGGTTGGTCCGCACACACTGCGGGGGTGAATGATGTCTGGCATCTAAAGTTGTTTATTTAGACTGTGCCTCTGCATGGGCTGAGGCCAGGAAGGTGGGGTAGTACATTCCACCCAGGCGGGACTATTGATTAGGCTTCTCAACTTTCATATTAGAACAGCAACCTTGGCTAGGTGCAGTGGCCCCACTTGTAACCCTAGCACTCTGGGAGGTCAAGGCAAGAGGATTGCTTGAGGTCAGGACTTCAAGACCCAGCCTGAGCAAGAGCGAGACCTCATCTCTACTTAAAATAGAAAAACTAGCTGGACATTGTGGCAGGTGCCTATAGTCCCAGCTATTCGGGAGGCTAAAGCAGGATTGCTTGAGCTCAGGAGTTTGAGGTAGCTGTGAGCTAGGCTGAGGCTGTAGCACTCTAATGTGGACGATAGAGTGAGACTCTAGGAAAAAAAAAACAAACAGCAACTTTATCTCCTATTTGTCAGGTTTCGAAGACACATGGATCCATGCTTAGTCAGCAACATGGAATAATGACCTTGAAGTATCTTTTCTTCAGCTCCTTAGTGGAGAGATGTGTATTTAGGGGGAAATATTGTCCTGTAATAGGGCCCATTACTTTTAGAATTTACCCTTAAGAAACCTGTGTATTTCCCACATCCTTATGTTTCTTCCTTTCTCAAAATTTAGCATCAGACATCTATTGAGCATTTACAAAAAGAAGACAGTCCCTACTCCGAAGGAGCTAGTCCAGGTGCTACCAAGCAGACAAGAGCTACGTTAGGGGTTTGTTCAGGTTATAGAGGTAGGAAGGGATCTGTAATTCTGTCTGGTGAGGGCAGTTTGGGAGGCTAAAATGTCAGTGGGGAAAGGGGAACAGGGAAGGTGTTGCAGGAGAGGTGACATTGCTGCTGATTCGTGAAAGGTGATCAGGGGTTGACCTAGTCTACTATCTGAGAAGGAGAGGGTATCTTAAGGAAAGGAAGCAGTTTGAGCCAAAGGCAGAGACGAGACAGGAAGCCTGACTCGGACAGCTTCAAGCAGGGTGCAGAGGGAAGGGGAGGAGATGGAGCAGAAAGGGAAGCATGGGTGAGATAAAGAATGGCCTTTTGGGCTTAGTGCCTGTGGCTCAATGGGCTAAGGCGTCAGCCACGTACACCTGAGCTGGCAGGTTCGAATCCAGCCCAGGCCCGCCAAACAACAATGACAGCTGCAACCAAAAAAATGGCCGGGCGTTGTGGCGGGCGCCTGTAGTCCCAGCTACTTGGGAGATGGAGGCAAGAGACTCGCTTGAGCCCAGGAATTGGAGGTTGCTGTGAGCTGTGATGCCACAGCACTCTATCCAGGGTGACAGCTTGAGGCTCTGTCTCAAAAAAAGAACTACTATCTTGTTTACTTCTCTCACCTACCAAGCAGGAAGCATTAGTATTATCTCCTTTTGCGGGGGGGGGGGGGGGGAAACCAAGGCACAGAGAAACCAATTAACAATAAAAAACAGTTAATATATTGAGCCAGGATTATGAACCCAACGGGCCATGCAGCAAAACCCACCCCCATACACAACCCATCCCCAGCCGCCCCCCCCCCCCCCCCCCCCCCCCCCGCCCCTCCCCCGGCCCCGGCGCCGGGGGGCCCGCCCCCCCCCCCCCCAAGCCAAGGCACAGAGAAACCAAGTACCATTACATAGCAGTTAAGAGATGGAGCCAGGATTAGGAACCCAGCGGGCCTGGCTGCACAGCCCACACCCTTCTCTGGCCTCTCCTACCTCCCCTGGGACAGGGAAATCCCAAGCTGAAACTACTGAGCAAAGACAGCAGGCGGCTATCCCCAGACTGACAATAGATTTTGATCACCATAAGAGAAAATGTGTAAAAACACAGCCATCCTTTCCATTTCAAAAGTGGAGGTCACATTTCTATCATGACTTCTACACTCAGGGTCTGTGCGATCTGTTTCAAACCACATTACCTCTTTGAGCTTCAAATTCCCATGGTAAAGAGCAGCTGGGGGGTAGAGAAGAAGGTGCCCTGTACACCTTAAACCACTTAAAACATGTAAAAGGGGGCACGTCCCCTGCCCTAACTTCTGATGCCTGTTTTCTAAAGAGGAAAACGAGGTCAGTCTGGGTAGAGCCAGGACTCTAACCCTGACCTGTCCAACCCTCAAGTCTAACTGCAAGGGGCAAATTTTATTTAGTGGGACATTTGCAACCACTCAAGGACATTCTTCCAAATGCAATTAGCAGTCGAATCTGTAGTGATTGCCAGAGAGGTGTGGAATGGGAGATGTTTTTCCTGGCTATGGCGGGATAATGGCATAACTCGGCTTTTCTGTAAAGATCTGTTTTAGAGATGACTGTGGCTGGAGAGGGCTGGGGGGTTGCTCTTCCTTCCCTCCCACACACTCCCCCCAGCCAGTAACTCTCTGTCACTTCCTGGCTTTGTTCCAGGGGCTAAAGTGAAAACGGAAATGCAGCCTGGTTCAAAAAAGAGAGCTTGGCATTTCAGGTTCTCAGATGAATATTCATGCGCTGATCCCTCTGCCTAGTTCTGTCTTCTTCCCTCCATCTTTCCTAGCATAAGCCTGGCACACAGTAGGTGCTCACTAAATGTTTGTCCAATGAATAATTGAGTCCTGTGGGGTGGAGGAGAGTGGGAGGGGGTGGAAAGTATGTTGCCATTCCTTCCTGCCTGAGGCCAAGTGCCTCCCAAAAGGGACCCCATACAAAAGAGCCTTTTACACCTTGACTTTTCACTCAATTTCCATCCAGATATGCTCACCTTGACCCAACTTTGTGCCAGGTTTCTTGCCTTGCAACAGCCAGGAAGGCCCCTTGGACTTGATCTTTCTTTCATTTAACCCTCTGCTGCCCTTCTGTGTTATGAGCTGCTCTGACTCAGTAGCCACCTGGTTAAAGTCCTTGCCTGGCCCAGCCCAGGATCCAGGTTTCCCTGGACCCACAGCGGGTCTCACACACCTGATGACAGAGCAGATGTGGAAAGGTGGTGAGTAGGATGAGGGAAAGTGACTTGAGTGGGCAAGAATTACCAATAGACTGCAGTTTGCAAGATCATCACCTTTACTCCTCTAGTTAGAAAACGATCGAGGCCTCCAGCCTCTGTATAAAACATGAATAATCCTCCTGAGAATTCAGCCTCATTAAAGAGTACTCATGCACTGTGGCAGATTAAAAGCTGTGGCTGTATTGGGTGGCGCCTGTGGCTCAGTGGGCAGGGCGCTGGCCCCATATATGGAGGGTGGGGGGTTTGAACCTGGCCCTGGCCAAACTGCAACAAAAACATAGCCGGGCATTGTGACAGGTGCCTGTAGTCCCAGCTACTCGGGAGGCTGAGGCAAGAGAATTGCCTAAGCCCAGCTATGAGCTGAGACGCCATGGCACTCTACCAAGGGCAATAAAGTAAGACTCTGTCTCTTAAAAAAAAAAAAGAAAAAAGCTGTGGCTGTGGAGTTACACTGTCCAAGGTTCAAATCCCAGCTCTGCCACTTATGAATTATATGATGAAGGGCAAGCTGTGCCTCAGTTTCCTCCTCTGAAAAATGGAGGAAATAATCATATCCTCGTGATAGGCACACAGGCACATATTTTAACTATTGTTATTGTGGCTATTCAACAATTAGAGCAATATCCAGGTAGATATTCAAAGAAGTAATGTTTGGCAAAGGAAGGGATAAAGAAGAAAAGGAAAGGAAAGGAAGAAAGGAGCATTTACTGAGCACCGACTCCTGAACAGGTGCCTTAGCATGGCCCCCTTCGGCCCAACCACTCTCCTTCCTGCTCCACCCTCGGGACCTCTTGCCAGTGCCCTAATGGTCCTTGCTTTCTCTGGTCTAGGGACAGTGCCTCACTCGGTTTCCTCTGCTTCCCTCCCCTATTGCCTTTGGGCCACTGCTCTTTGGACCACGGGTTGGGTGCCCGCTCACCCTGTGCTTCTCCCCCCGTGTGGTTTCTGCCTGTTGACTGGTGTGTTTTCCCACCACTCTGGGGATCCTGGTAGCAAAGGCTGCCTCCTGCTCAGCTCCGCCTCCTCTGTGTCTGGCTTGCTGCTCGGTGAGCGACGGTGGTGCTTGGTGCAGGCAGGAATCAATAAGTGAACCCAATGTCTTCTCATCCACTTCCTAGCCCAAGTTTCTGGGTGGAAGAAGCCAGGAAGAAATGAGAAAAAGAAGAAAGAAGGGAAGAGCAGAACGTAGCCCTCCTCTTTTCCTTCCACCCTACCGCCCCTGACTTTGAGCCGAGTCTTTTTAATTCGAAACCATTCAACTTACAGGAACACTACAAAGAGCTTTTTTACCCTGAAGCTTTTGGGAGGAAGTGGTTGACAGGGTGTCCAGTCACCTCAAATAGTTTATTGTGTATTTCCTATGAGGATATTCTCACATAATCACACTATAACCATCAGATTTAGGAGATTAACAGTGATGCAGCTAAAACTCAAATCCTATTCAAGTTTTGACAGTTATTCTTTTATAGACAAAAAATCTGGTTGAGAATCACAGTGTTGCATTTAGATTTTATGCAACTCATCGTAGAGTCGTTCGATCTAGAACATTCCTCAGTCTTTCCTTGACTTTAAAACTTCTGTTTTTTTTTTTCAGACAGAGTTTCACTTTGTCACCCTCAGTAGAGTGCTCTGGCATCCCAGCTCACAGCAACCTCAAACTCGTGGGCTCAAGCAATTCTCTTGCTTCAGCTTCCTGAGTAGCTGGGACTCAGGTACTTGCTATAATGTCTGGCTAGTTTTGGAGACAGGGTCTCTCTTTTGCTTAGCCTGGTCACAAACTCATGAGCTCAAGCAATCCAGCATGGTCACAAACTCATGAGCTCAGGCAATCCATCTGCTTTGGCCTCCCAGACTGCTAGGATTACAGGCGTGAGCCACCTCGCCCAGCAACTTGGAAACTGTTGGAGATTACATGTCAATTATTATGTAAAATGTCAAAGTCTGCCTGATGTCTTTGCACAGTTAGATTCAGGCTACGCTTCTTCAGCAGGAATACGGGTGTCATAGATGTGCCGCTGGGTCATGTTCTCATTGCCTCCTTGCTTGTGGCACATGATTTAAGTTTAGATGTATCCCCGTGGGGGTGTCTGCCAGACTTCTCCTGTCTAAAGTTCCTATTTTTCTCAATGTATTCATTAAATATTTTGCTATGGGTACTTTGGGAATATAGAAACATTCTTATTGAACTCTCCAATTATTAATTAGTTCACTCATTTAACTGATATATGTATTTATCTATATCAAATGACATCCAGTTTTTTATCTTATTTAATGAGTTGTAATCTACTGCTCTTACAGCTCATAGTCCTAAGTGTGCTAAGGTCTTCCCCTGGTCTTGATGTTATAGTGTAATGTTTATTTTCCCTAGTCTGGATTTTTTTAATTGAACATGACTATTTGGTGTTATGTTTTTCTTAACACCACTTCATATTCTTTATGGGAATTGCCAAGGAGTGAGCCAAGTGAAAGGGATGGAGACACAGCGAGAAAGAAACTTAGTGGTTTCTGAAGCTACCAAAACCACTTGGAAAAATGTACTGTTTTTGTTCTAATTGCCAGAAATGGAAAATCACTTCTAGGGGTGAATCACTTCTTTGTCTGAGGAAACATCTCCACGAGCATTTTTGTTTTATTGCAAAGATAATGCCATAATAATGACAGCAACAATAATAACACAGCCTCTGCAGAGCTTGTCCTGAGCCCGTGTTCTAAGCACTTTACACACACTAACTCCATTGATCCTTACAGCAGCTCAAGGAGGTGGGAACTTACTATTACCATCCCCCCTTTTGCAGCACTAACACCTGAGGCTCCAGTATTTTTTTTTTTTAAATAGTCTCACTTTGTTGTCCTGGGTAGAGTGCCGTGGCATCATAGTTCACAGCAACCCCAAACTCCCGGGCTCACGCAGTCCTCTTGCCTCAGTCTCCCAAGTAGCTGGGACTACAGACGCCCACCACAAAACCTGGCTAGTCTTTGTATTTTTAGTAGAGACAGAGTCTCGCTCGTGCTCAGGCTGGTCTCAAACTCCTGAGCTCAAGCAGTCCATCTGCCTCAGCCTCCAGAGAGGCTCCAGGATTTAAAGTGACTTGCGTAATGTCACCAGTAAGTGGTGGCGCCAGATTTCACATTCAGCCTGCAGGACCTGTGAGCCTACCTTCTTAGCTATGATGTCAAACAATCTACCTTGGAGGGGGGTTGGATCTCGAGTTTGGGGCAACTGGGACTTGTACAGGGTCATTCCTTTGGGGAAAAGGAAACTAGCCATTGAGGTGAGGCGGGAAGCCTGATGCTCACCAAGCGTGAGCCAGGCCAGAACCTGAGAGCAAGGAGTTCTGAAAATGAACTTGGGCTTGGGTCCCTGAGAGCAGCCAAACCTGTAACTTACTTGTGTAAGTTCTCTGAGAGATCTTGTAAGAATCTTCAATCTTTCTTTTTTTTGAGGCAAAGCCTCAAGTTGTCACCCTGGATAGAGTGCTGTGGCATCATAGCTCACAGCAACCTCTAATTCCTGGGCTCAAGCAAGTCTCTTGCCTCCGCCTCCCAAGTAGTTGGGACTACAGGTGCCTGCCACAATGCCCGGCCATTTTTTGGTTGCAGCCATCATTGTTGTTTGGCAGGCCCAGGCTGGATTCGAACCTGCCAGCTCAGGTGTACGTGGCTGGCGCCTTAGCCCGTTGAGCCACAGGTACCGAGCCAGAATCTTCAATTTTTCAACAACACCCTATTAGCCTTTATTATTCACCCTTAGCTGTGGTATGGGTATTAGAGGATGGCCTAGAGTCTGAGCTTGGGGTGAAGCCAGGGAGAGCCAAGGCCTTCAGATCAGAACCACACTCCACCTCAAGTGGGGGATGGCTGAGGGGAAAAGCAACAACCTGTTGTTTGAGGTGCATGTTATCATTCCTTAAGGACTCCCCCCAGTTCTTGGGAAGTCAATCTATTAGAAGCCAGGTCTTTGTATAATTAAGAGAGAATTAATTCCTAACTAATAACCTGCAAATAATACTTTCCACATACAAAGATGGGGACGACCCTCCTAGGAGTCAGATCTCCTCTCAGGGTCTCTTTGGTTCTGCTTACAGCCTCCTCTGTTGCCCCTGGCACTAGTCAGGTGAGGCTGTGGATCGTTCCTCTGTCAAACTGGGAGCCAGGACCTAGGACATTTGCCAAATTTTTCTTTGGGGTGGGTGGAATCTCTTTTAGCACAGCACATATCCAGTTGTTGATTTATGGAAAAGGAAGGCAAAGGTAAGTCTTCCATCTCAATGCACAAAGAAACAAGTAGAAAAGTAGGCAGCAAGTGCATTATTGCATTTAGTGTCCCCACTATAGGGGCAATGTCAGAGGTACTTTGGGGCACGGATTGGACACATGAGAAAGTAACAGCCAAGTGAGACCTCTGGAAGCCAAACCCATAAAAATGAAGGTAAAGCAAGCGAACTGGGAAAGTGGGTTTACCTAGCAACACAGCTGGTGCGAAGGAAGAGTCCTCCAAGCAACGTGGACAGCAACAGCGGGCGGATCCAGTACATACTGACTCATCAGATTTCTACATGGAGCCACAGATGTGTTTAATTTTATACTTTGAGACCGATTAGCACTCTGAGTGCACGCAGAACGCCAGCCGCCTGGCTGCCTGAGCAGGGTAGGCATGTAAGAGTGGGGGATGCTGGCTGTGCCTCGACGGCTCTGTCCCTTTGCTCTCCTGGTTTCCCGATTCCAGAGCCGCAAGAGGAGACTCAGCTCGGTGGCTGTCCTTAGGGGTGTGGCCTACTCCGCCCTCATTCATTACCCACTGATTTTTTTCTGCACCTTGGAAGGCTTTTCTGGGGAGCTGGGACTGTTGTTCAGAATCTGGGTATAATTACCAAAATAGCCCCTGACTTTAGGGAAAAAAAAAAAAATTTGAAACTGAACTTTGGACCATGTAGGAGATGATAGCTAGCTAGTTTTGCACCCAAAACTGCAATTACAGCAATTCTGATGTCATCGTTAATCATACCGATTTCTGTTTTGAAAGGAAACCAAATGATGAATATGATTATTTCTGTTTCTGCTTCCCCCTCTCCTTCTCCTCAAGAACTGGCAATAGCACTAAAGTCAAATTAAACATCTGCTTGAAAAATAAGCTGGAGCGCTGATGACAGCTGCCCTGGACTCACAAATGCACCACAGCTGTCAGACTCTAAATTAACAATGATTTTCATTTATGAATAGCGCGGCACTACGACATAAAGGAGCTTTTTTTCCACTCTGCTTTTCTAGCTTCCGGGGGCTGTAAATGTGAACTGTTAGGGAAATACCCAGGAAAAATGTAAGTGAAATTGCCCCCCAATATTTAATCATGGAGGGAGTAGGGGATCTTCTTTCTTCATAAGTAATCTCATTTCTTCACTGGCTTTAGAGCAGGGATTTTTCAGCCAGAGTGCCTCAGCATACTAATGTACCACGAGAGGATCTCAGGTGTGCTATGAAAAAAATTTTTTTTGCAGTTTTTTTTTTTTTTGGCTGGGGCTGGGTTTGAACCCACCACCTCCGGCATATGGGGCTGGCACCCTACTCCTTTGAGCCACAGGGGACACCCCTTCTGTGAAAAAATTTTAAAGATCATTAGTGAAATTATGTTCAAAAGTTTAAAGCAGAGAAAGTATATGATTTGTTTTTATTCTTTTTTTGATCAACATCATTTAAGTGCGCAGCACAAGTTTTATTATAGGTTCAAGTGTGCTGTGAGATAAAAAAGTTGCAAAACACTGTTTTAGAGGTTGGGTTGTCTGTGGTTAGCGGGCTCACAGGGAGGCTAATAATTTAGGGGCAACTACTTGATTAGTGATTGAAAATGAACAGTGATGGAGCTAGTGAGTGTGGGTGAAGGAATGCCATCTTCTACAGCACTAAGGCCCTGGGCTCATCTTTTGAGATCATTTGCATCTTCTGTAAAGGTCAGCCCTTCCTTCTTCCAGATGAAGTAATAAATGGCCAGGTATACGACTTTGTTGCACTGTGGTCACATGCTGGGGTCAAAAGATCTGCTCTTAGTGACCAACTTTTTTTTTTTTAACTTCTTTATTTTTTTATTTTTTAGCAGTTTTTGGCCGGGGCCAGGTTTGAACCCACCACCTCTGGTATATGGGGCCGGCGCCCTACTCCTTGGAGCCACAGGCGCCGCCCATGGTGACCAACTTTTATTCATGACTCAGAAAGACAAAGTAGGTGTGGGACCATTTCTTTGCCCTTTTTAATTTTTGTCCCAGAGTCATCACTGTCCTCCTAATGGATGGGGTGAGACTCGAGGATGGAGCAACATGGTAACTGTGTCTATTTCCTGGTTTTTAAAAATCTGGACTGACATGTTAAGGAAGGTTTGATACCATCAGGTACTGTTTTCACTGTTGTCCAAAGTTCCCCTTTTTATCCTGTGATCATCTCATGTCAAAAATACCCACAAAGATAAATGAACTGCAGTATATCCATATAACAGGATACTATTCAGCTATCTGAAGGAATAAAGTAGTGATTCAAGCTGCAACATGGATGAACCCCAAAAACATTATGCTGGGTGAAAAAATCTAGACACCAAAGGTCACTCAGTGTATGATCCCAATGATAAGGATTATCAAGAATAGGTAAGTCCGGCTCGGCGTCTGTGGCTCAACAGGCTAAGGCGCCAGCCACGTACACCTGAGCTGGCAGGTTCGAATCCAGCCTAGACCCGCCAAACAACAATGACGGCTGCAACCAAAAAATGGCCGGGCGTTGGGGCGGGCGCCTGTAGTCCCAGCTACTTGGGAGGCAGAGGCAGGAGACTCGCTTGAGCCCAGGAATTGGAGGTTGCAGAGGCAAGAGACTCGCTGAGCCCAGGAATTGGAGGTTGCTGTGAGCTGTGATGCCACAGCACTCTATCCAGGGTGACAGCTCGAGGCTCTGTCTCAAAAAAAAAAAGAAGAAATAAAAATTAAAAAAATTAAAAAATGACAAAGCTAAGGATGGGGCTTAGAACCTTTTGTTGAGATCCCAAAGGGGACATAAAGGTCTTCTTCCTGGACCCTTCCCAACAGCCTCCCAGGTCCAAGGGAGGGGCTCATGGCCACTGCCTCTGTGGGCAGGAAGGAGATGACCTCTACCACCAGGTGCCAGCCCTCCTACCGTGTTCCACCTGTTCCTCTCCCACCCTCATCTGAGGGCTGAGGAAGGTAGGGGAGACAGGGAAGCCGCAGGAGTCCCACTCTGCCTCAGAGATTTGGGGCACCTTGTGGAGGTGGAGCGCACAGTCTCCCCACCAAGGTGGCCCCTGTGTTCCCATGCTCCAGGCATTAACCATGGCCCTGCTACGCCTCTTCCGTTAAGTGGCTCCATGCAGGTGCCTGGCCGGTGGGGGTGGGAGGAATCTGGTGGGTCACAATTTCTGGGCAAACGCAGGAGAGGACGCTTAAGCACCAGCCCCTCTGCTTAGCTGGGCCCGAGGGGCTTCTGAGAATCCCTTCCTGCCTCATGCCTCTCATTTCCAGACCCTCCCCTCGTAGATGTCTGGCAAGTTGATCCAGGTTCTCATTCCCGAGGAGCTGGAGCCCCTGAGTGACTTTCCCTGGCTTGATGACCCCAGTGGCCCGGAAGGGAGGGCTGGGCATGGGAGTATCACAAGACACCCACCAGGGCACCGGGAGGTGGAACATTCTTCCCGGCCCTCACTGTGCTGCAGCTGCCCTGGCTCCTAAGAGGAGCTGGGTCGGGTATCCCCACCAGCATGGAGATGCCGCTGCTTGGTAGCACCAGGAACCCAGAGCGACTGAGCCACACTGGGCCTCCCCTTCCCCACCTGAGACCCAGAACCTAAAGTTGTAAGGATGGGGACACTCTTCTCCAGCCCCTGCATTCAGCCGAGTGGAGGCAGCATCCCACCCCCTCCCGGGGGGCCCCCAGACACCTTTTCCTGGGATGTCCTCATTCCCAAACTTCCCATCCTGCTCTGTCTGGCTCTGGACCAGGCAGTTCCACTATTTGCTGTTGCCCGTGGATCTGAAGTCTCCATTATCTTTTTTTTTTTCTTTTTCTTTTTTAGAGACAGAGTCTCGGTAAACTGCTGTGACATCACAGCTCACAGCAACCTCCAGCTCTTGGGCTCAGGCGATTCTCTCTCTCTCTTTTTTTTTTTTTTTTTTTGAGACAGAGTTTCACTTTGTTACCCTGGGTAGAGGGCTGTGGCCGTCACAACTCACAGCAACCTCCAGCTCTTGGGCTTAAGCGATTCTCCTGCCTCAGCCTCCCGAGTAGCTGGAACTATAGGCGCCCACCACAACGTCCAGCTATTTTTTTGTTGCGGTTTGGCCGGAGGCTGGGTTTGAAACTGCCACCCTCGGTATATAGGGAGGGGGCCCTACTCACTGAGCCACAGGCGCCACCCTTAGGCGATTCTCTTGCCTCAGCCTGCCAAGTAGCTGGGATGGAGTCTCCGTTATTCTGTGGGCACTTCACCTTCACTCTGCACACCACGTGGGTGACACAGTGTCCTATGGAAGCTTTGTCATGGGGGGGGGTTTCTACATGTGGCCAGGCAGGGCCACCTGAGTGAGCTGCCCATAGGTGGCAGTGAGTGGCACAGTGTGGGGATGGTGGCTACTTACTGGTGTGCTCTTGGTAATGCTACTTTCATTGTGTATCAGTACCTCAAGACAATACCCAGCTCTGATGAGCCCTTCTGGTCATTTGGTAGCCCATAATCAGATGCCCTGTTTCTACCCAGGCTCAGTAATGGGCCAGGAGTTGCAATTTTTTTTTTTTTGAGACAGAATCTCACATTGGCACTCTCAGTAGAGTGGTGTGGTGTCACAGCTCACAGCAACCTTCAGCTCTTGGGCTCAAGCGATTCTCTCGCCTCAGCCTCCCAAGCAGCTGGGACTATAGGCGCCAGCCACAATGCCCGGCTATTTTTAGAGACGGGATCTCACTCTTGCTCAGGCTGGTCTTGAACCTGTGAGCCCAGGGCAATCCACCTTGGCCTCCCAGAGTGCTGGGATTACAGGTGTGAACCACTACACCGTTCCCCCCCACTCCCCGGATCTGTGTTGGGAACGGTATGTGGCATAGCCTCACTGCAGACCTGTGCCAACACTGCCTGCAGGGCCCCCACAGGGAGCTTTCCCCACAGGGCTTGCTGGAGCTACAGCTGGAACCCCAAACCCTCCCCCCCACTCTGTCACTAATGCTCCGGGGGCAGTATTCCCCAGGTTTGTGCAGAGGCCTCCGAAACACAAAGCCTCACTGCACTAAGCTTTTCCCCAGTGGTCAGAGGAACCAAACTGCTTCGTTCCCAGAAACTTGTTTTATTTGACTCTTCATTAGTGGTTGTAAGAGTTCTTTACATATTCAAGAGCGGCACCTGTGGCTCAAAGGAGTAGGGTGTTGGCCCCATATGCCAGAGGTGGTAGGTTCAAACCCAGCCTCGGCCTTAAAAAAAAAAATGTGAAGACTGGCCTCTCTTCTGTTAGGGCAGCACCTGTGGCTCAGTGAGTAGGGCGCCGGCCCCATATGCCAGAGGTGGTGGGTTCAAAACCCAGCCCTGATCAAAAACTGCAAAACAAAAAAAAAACAAACAAAAAAAACATGGCAGGCCTAGATCAACTGTCTACCATAGCACAGTAAAATGATGTCTGAGCCAGAGGAGAGCGCTTCATTTGACTACATTGTTGGCTCGGCGCCTGTGGGTCAATGGGCTAAGGCACCAGCCACGTACACCTGAGCTGGCGGGTTCGAATCCAGCCCAGGCCCGCCAAACAACAATGATGGCTGCAACCAAAAAATAGCCAGGCGTTGTGGCAGGCGCCTGTAGTCCCAGCTACTTGGGAGGCAGAGGCAGGAGAATCGCTTGAGCCTAGGAATTGGAGGTTGCTGTGAACTGTGATGCCACAGCACTCTATCCAGGGTGACAGCTTGAGACTCTGTCTCAAAAAAAAAGAAAGAAAGAAAAAGAAAAAAGAAACAAGTCCCTTATGGCTTATATAGTTTGCAAACTGTGGCCTTTTCTTCAGTTGTTTATTTTTTTTTACTTTTATTATTTTTTATGTTTTTGGAGACAGTCTCACTATGTCACCTTTGGTAGAGTGGGTCCCCTGCCATGGCGTCACAGCTCACAGCAATCTCAAACACTTGGGCTCAAGTGATTCTCTTGCTTCAACCTCCCAAGTAGCTGGCACTACAGGAGCCCACCACAGCTCCTGGCTATTTTTTTAAGAGACAGGGTCTCGCTCTTGTTCAGGCTAGTCTTGAACTCCTGAGCTTAAGCCATCCACCTGCCTTGGCCTCCCAGAGTGCTAGGATGCCGTGGCTTTGGTAGATGCCCATATTGAGTTAAGGAAGTTGTGGTATTATCCTGAAGGGGTATTGTGTGATCCACTGGTATTTGCAGGAGCCAGATAATGAATTACATTGAGATGAGCTGAGAGCCACATCCCTAGATCCTTTCAGTCTTTACCCATGATGTCGGCCCCTGCCATTCTTTCTGGGTCGCAGTTCAGGAATTGAACTTAGCCTTTCTTACAAAATAGGTGTTAGAACGGTTAGAAACCACTATGAATGTCAGGCCCAGAGCTACATATGCCCATCCTAATTACACACTCAGAAACTGGAGGCCCCCAGGACACACTGTGAGACGAAGTTGGGCCAGGACTCTCTTCCTCACCTGCCCCTTCTGTGTTCCCAGTAACAGGGAGGCCAGGTTGGCATTTTTTTTTTTTTTGAGACAGGGTGTCATCCTCGGTAGAGTGCTGTGCTGTCACAGCTCACAGCAACCTCAAACTTCTGGGCTTCAGTGATTCTGTTGCCTCAGCCTCCCAAGTAGCTGGGACCACAGGCACTCACCACGATTCCCAGCTATTTTTTTGGTCGCAGTTGTCACTGTTGTTTAGCAGGCCTACCCCTGGTTCAAACCCACCAACTCCAGTTTATGTGGCTGCGCCCTAACTGCTGTACTACAAGTGCCGAGCCAGGATGACACTTCGAGAACCCCTAAAAAGATCTGGGGTTTCTCTTTCCCTGGTATACAATGAGCTGGGTAAATGGACACAGATCTTTTGTGAAAGGATTAGCAGAATCGCTACTGAAAACACCTTTCCTGTCTTTGTTTTTTTGGAGACAGAGTCTCACTTTGTTGCTCTTGGTAGAGTGCCTGGCGAAATAGCTCACAGCAATCTCTAACTCTTGGGCTCAAGTGATTCTCTTGCCTCAGCCTCCCGAGTGGCTAGGACTACAGGCGTCCGCCACAATACCTGGCTATTTTTAGAGACAAGGTCTTGCTCCAGCTCAGGTTGTTCTTGAACCTGTAAGCTCAGGCAATCCACCCACCTCGTGCTCTCAGAGTGCTGGGATTACAGGTGTGAGCCACCATGCTCAGCCTACACTTTCCCTGTCTTGACCAATCCTTTCTTATGGGAATGAGACTTTAGTAGATGTAGGTTGGGTCTTGAGAACTGGCAAAAGGATTGTGACTTCCCATTAGGGCAGGTGACCTCAGCCTTTTGTCTTTTTTTTTTTTTTTTTTGTAGAGACAGAGTCTCACTTTATTGCCCTTGGTACAGTGCCATGGCATCATACAGCTCACAACAACCTCCAATTCCTGGGCTTAGGTGATTCTCTTGCGTCAGCCTCCCGAGTAGCTGGGACTAGAGGCACCCGCCACAATGCCTAGCTATTTTTCTGTTTTGCGGTTCAGCCGAGGCTGGGTTTGAACCTGCCACCCTCCGTATATGGGGCAGGTACCCTACTTGATGAGCCACAGGTGCCACCTTGCCTTTCTGTTATTTTTGTTCATTTATATTTCTCAATGTGGGAAAATATACATAACGTAGAATTTACCATTTTGATTTTTTTTTAGAAGTTTTATTTATTTATTTATTTATTTCAGTTTTTGGCCAGGGGTGGATTTGAACTCACTACTTCCGGTATATGGGGCCGGCGCCCCACTCCTTGAGCCACAGGCGCCGCTCCATTTTGATTATTTTTAAGTGTACGAGTGTGCATTAGGAATTATCACAATGCTGTGTAAGCATTACCATGTCATTTCAAGAATTTTTCCGTCATACTGATCAGAAACTCTGTAACCATTAAACAATAACTGTATGCCCATAACCAGGAGTTATGTGAATAAATATCTCTTTGTGTGTGTACATCACACTTTGTTTATCTGTTGATTCCTTTGATGGACGCTTGGGAAGCTTCCACCTTTGACTATTGTGAATAATGCTGCTATTAACACAGGGGTGCCGTGAGCTGTTTCCTTCAGCTCTTTGGGGTATATTCCCAGAAGTGGGATTGATGGATTGTGTGAGAATTCTACCTTTAAGTTTTTGAGGAATTGCCAAACTGTTTTCCACATCAGCCACACCATCTTACATTCCCACCAGTTTTTTTACAAATGTTGCAATTTCTCTGCATCCTTACCACATTTACCACATTTATCATTTTCCTTTTTTATTTCTTTATTGAGACAGAGTCTCACTTTGCGGCCCTCGGTAGAGTGCCTTGGCATCATAGCTCATAGCAACTTCAAACTTTTGGGCTTAAGCAATTCTCTCACCTCCCAAGTAGCTGGGACTACAGGTGCCCGCCACAACGCCTGGCTTTTTTTTGTAGAGATGGGGGTCTCACTCTGGCCCAGGTTGGTCTCGAACCTCTGAACTCAGGGCCATCCACCCACCTCGGCCTACCAGAGTGCTAGGATTACAGGTGTGAGCCACCACACTTGGACTATTTCTGTTTTTTAAACGTATAGCCACCCTAGTGGTGTGAATTGCTATCTCACTGTGCTTTTGATTTGCATGTTTTATTAGCCTGGTATATATCTTCTTCAGAGAAATGTCTATTTGAGTCATTTGCACATATATTTTCTTTTTTATTCTTCTTTTTTGATTCAGTTTCTTTTTTCTTTTCTTTCTTTTTATTATTTTTTTTAGGTCCATTTTTAAATTGGGTTGTTTGTTGTGGTTGAGTTGACTTACATTATTATTAATTTTTTTTCTTGTAGACACAGAGTCTCACTTTATCGTCCTCAGTAGAGTGCCATGGCATCACACAGCTCACAGCAACCTCCAACTCCTGGGCTTAGGCGATTCTCTTGCCTCAGCCTCTGAGTAGCTGGGACTACAGGCACCCGCCACAACGCCCACCTATTCTTCTGTTTTGCAGTTCCGCCGAGGCTGGGTTTGAACCCGTCACCTTCGGTATATGGGCCTGGCACCCTACTCAATGAGCCACAGGTGCCGCCCTCCAATTTTTTTTTTTTTTTTGAGACAGAGTCTCATCTCAATATGTCACCCTCAGTAGAGTGCTATGACGTCGCAGCTCACAGCAACCTGCAGCTCTTGGGCTCAACTGATTCTCTTGCCTCAGCCTCCCCAGGAGCTGGGACTACAGGCACCTGCCACAATGCCTAGCTATTTTCTGTTGCAGTTGTCATTATTGTGTAGCTGGCCTGGGCCGGGTTTGAACTCTCCAGTCTCCGTGTATGTGGCTGGTGCCATAACCACTGTGCTGTGGGCACTGAGATTTTTACCAATATTTTATTATGAAAAATTTCAAGGCTCGGCGCCTGTGGCTCAACGGGCTAAGGCGCCAGCCACATACACCTGAGCTGGCGGGTTCGAATCCAGCCCGGGCCTGCCAAACAACAACGATGGCTGCAACCAAAAAATGGCCGGGCGTTGTGGCGGCCGCCTGTAGTCCCAGCTACTTGGGAGGCAGAGGCAGGAGACTTGCTTGAGCCCAGGAATTGGAGGTTGCTGTGAGCTGTGATGCCACAGCACTCTATCCAGGGTGACAGCTTGAGGCTCTGTCCCAAGAAAAAAAAAAAAAAAGAAAAATTTCAAATATTCAGAA
>CAUYON010207921.1:0-54390 GCA_963573935.1 Arctocebus calabarensis
GCCTGTAGTCCCAGCTACTTGGGAGGCAGAGGCAGGAGACTCGCTTGAGCCCAGGAATTGGAGGTTGCTGTGAGCTGTGATGCCATGGCACTCTACCCAGGGTGACAGCTTGAGGCTCTGTCTCAAAAAAAAAAAAAAAAAGAATGAGAAAGAAGCCTCTGATCTGTTATGTCACTCTTTCTTGATGTTATTCTGGCTCAAATGTAAAAATTCTAGTGATTACATAGTTATACAGATTCTGACCAAATTGAAAGAAAATTCTTTAAATATGGGAATTTCTCAAGAAGGTACAGAAGCTGCAAGTGGCAAGCAGCAGCATGAATTGCAACTAATAAGAGCCTACATTATCTTTTAAAAGTTACTTATTTGGAACAGTGCTCCAGGAAATCTAATTTGAGATCATTTGAATGTCAGTAAATTAAGGGGCCCGGATGATTAAATATAGTGTACAGATATCAAAAGCTGCAGGGATGAAGGGCAAGAACATTATTCTCATTCTGATTAAGAATTGCTACACGGAATTCTTTTAATAGAGTAGTGGATGTTAATGAAAGCTATGCCTTTATTATATATTTCGGGAAACTCAATAGTAGATTGGAACTACAGAAAGAAAGGAGAATGCTCTTTAAGATGTCTGGGGGCTTTCTCTTGTGTTTAAACTGAAACCCACTGAAAACTAAGTTGTAGAAGGTGTAGTCAAATTCTTGAGATTTCTGTAGCTATGGATTCTGCTCCAAGATTCCCTTGTGGTCAAATTAAGTGAATATTTAAACTTTTATAGAATGTTTATTATATCTTAGGTAACAGGAATGGAGCTAGAAAACAATTTGCAGCAGAATGAGGTGTGACTATTTTGTCAGGGGTGACTATTTTTGTGTGACTATTTTGGAGGGGTTTCTCTCAGTCTAATGAAAATGTTCTAGAACTTTATATGAGCATAAGAAATCACCTGAAGAGCTTGTGCAAATGCAGAGCTTCAGCACTCACCTACAGAGCTTCTGATTCTATAGGGATTGGTTGGAGCTCTGGAATCTAAATTGCTACCAAAACACCAGGAAACTCTTATAGACACTCTGAAAAAACACTGTTCTTTCCTCAAATCTACACAAATCTCATTGTGCTTAGCTTAGCCACATGGTGTACTGTGAATTTAGCAAAGAATGATGGTCAAAGCAGAATTACAGAGCCCAGTGGGAGTACAGAAGTTGGGGAGATGACTTATCACTGATGAAATCTAGAGAAGTCAGCAAAAGCTAGTGTGGTTTGAGCTTTCCAGTAGGGAATGAGTAGATAAGGGGTGGGTACTTATCACCTGCCACACTGCACTGGCACAGGTAGGTAAAGTGAGATGGTGGCAAGAAGAATCGAAGAATGGTGTATTCTAGGTAGAAGGTAAACAATCAAAGGGTACCTATGTGAAGGCATTCGGGGTGAGGATAAATAATATGATGTAGCCAGAGTGTAAAATGCCTGTAGAATTATAGTGGGGAAATGCTATCCACTGGAATATTTGTGTCCCCCACCCCAATTCATACATTGAAAGTCTAACACCCAATATTAGTATTAGGTGGTGGGGCCTTTAGTAGGAGATTAGGCCACGAAGATAGAGGACCTCATGAGTAAAATTGGTGCCTAATGAAAGAGGCTCTAGAGAGCTCACCCGCCCTAGAGAGTTCCTTTGCCTTTGCTGCCACAAGAGGATGCAAACATGTAGTGGTCATCTATGAACCAGGAAGTAGCCGTCACCAGACAAGGAATCTTCCAACTCCTTAGTCTTGGACTTCTCAGCCTTCAGAATTGTAACAAATACATTTCTGTTATTTATAAGCTACCAAGTCAATGGGAGTTTGTTATAGTGGCTTGAACAGACTAAGATAGAAATTGGTACTGAGAAGTGGGGGTGCTGCTATATCAAATACCTAAAAATATGGAATTGGATTTGGAATTGAGCAATGGATAGAGGCTTGAAGAGTTTTGGAGCACATACCATCAAAAGTCCACATTATCATAAACAGACCACTAATTCTGGTGAGGACTCAAAAAGAAAAGAGTAGAGCTATAGAGAAAGCCTCAGTTTCTTAGAAAATGCATAGGTAATAGTGAATTGAATCTTGGTAAAAATATGGACAATAAAGGCCATCCTGATGAGATCTCAAATGGCAATGAGAAATGTTACTGGAACATGGTGGAAAGGCGATATTTGTAATAAAGTGGCAAAAACTTGGATGGATTGTGTTCATGTTCTAGTGTTTTGTGGAAAGTAGAACTTTCAAATAATGAAATTGGATACTTGGAGGAAACTATTTCTAAGCAAAGTGTAGAAGGTGTGGCTTGAACCTCATGACTGCTTTACGGTAAAATGAAAGAAGAGAGAAATGACATAAGGACAAAATTGTTAAGCAAAAATGCAGCAGAACTTAAATATTTCATGGTGCTTATCTATATCACCAAAGAATGCAAAAGCATGTTGGAAAGAAACCACCAAGGGTATGACGAAGGGTGTGGTTGTTTTGGTACTTTTGGCAAGAGGTAATGTAAGTGATGGTGCTGTTGGCTAAGATGGGGAACTTCTAATTTAGGCACTATGTTACGCACTCATTTTTAAACTTATATATATATTTTTAAATCAGATGTTATATTACAGAGTTTACAGCTTTGTCCTTTGGTTTCCAGGTGTCTTTATTTCGCCAGGGGTCCATGGTGTTCATCTGTGGATAGTACAGTTCTGAGTACTTCCTGCAGGGCAGGTCTTGTAGTGGAAAATTTCCTCAGTGTTTGCTTGTCAGTAAAAGATTTTTTATCTCTCCATCAAATTTGAAACTTAGTGTTGGAGGATACAGAATCCTATGTTGGTAGTTGTTTTGTTTAAGATTGAAGGTAGGAGCCCACTCTATTGTGGCTTGGCAAGTTTCCATGGAGAAATCAGCTATTAACCTGATGAGTTTGCCCTTGTAGGTCAGCTTCTGCTCACACCTGGCTGCTTGCAGAACTTTCTCTTTCATTTTGACTTTAGCCAGGTTAATGTTAATGTGTCCAGAAGAAGCTTGTTTAAATTGAGCTGTCCCTCACATTTTAGAATGGCATTAATCCGTTAATGAAAAGGGTGTCCTTATGGCCCAAACACCTCCTTTTAGACCCCACTTTCCCAGACTTTTGCACTGGGGATTAAGCTTGCCAAATATGGTTTGGGGGGGACACATTCAAACCATAGGAGCACCTAATATTTATACCCCCATTTCTAAACAGTTCTAATTTAAAAATCAACATTATCTTTGCAAACATTATTATTATTATTTTTTTTACAAAACTTTAAATGCATTCCAAGTTTTAAAAGATTTCACTCTCCCCTCCAAAATATTTTACAATTAAAAAAATCAAAACTATATTCTCAGCCACTGTTCAAATTGCTGCTTCCTTTTTGGGACCAGACTCTTCTCCAGCCCTCTCCCCCACACTTACCTCTCAATATTGTTGTTTGTTTATTCCATCCTCTCTCCCCCGATACCCTGCCCTGCCCTATCCTGCACAAGTGGCTTTTTTCCCAAGGTTTCAGGCCTTTAACAGGAGAAGCCAAATGAATAGGCAGGATACACCTACTAACTATGCCTGAGGAGCAAGCATATGGTTTGTGCTTCTGGGAGAACTGCTAGTTGGCTTTCTTCTTGGTCAAGTGGAGGATCATTCTTTTTTGTCTTGTGGACCCCTGATCAGCTGGCTTGGGGTTACCCTGGCCATATAGCCCTGCCTTTTCTCCAGACTCCTTTGGGCATGAGTCAATGACAGCTGGGTTTGATTACTATACCATTCAGCCAATGGATTGTTGGGGACAGGAAAGGGGCACATGACTACAGTGGAGCTTGATGAAGCCCCAACTCCTCAGACTGGGCACATAAACCTCTAGTGAGGAAGTTTTGGTTTCCTGGTAGGCAAAGCCAGGGCCAGCCCGGACCATGGAAGGTAGGGAAATGGGAGCAAAGGGCAAACACGTAGCTCTATAGTGAGCAATAGTCCTTCTGAGCCACCCCCGTCCATCCCTCCCTTCATCCTGCAGATCCCAGGATAATTCCAAAAAGGAAGAAGAAGAAGAGAAGGATTCTGTTCTGCCAATGGGAAAAAGGCAGGAGATGACACGGTGTTCAGGGTTGGGGAGAGGCCTGCCAGAATTTTCCTTATTCTATGAAGGAGGTTGAGGGGGGTCAGGCCCTCAGAGGCTTCATCAACTCTGGTCCTTGTCCTTGACTAATAAGACTGTGTGCTGGCCCCCACTGGACACAGATAAGACCACACGGTTCTCCAGCTGTTTGCCTGTCATCTCCACGGGGTTCCAGGCGTCCTTATCCTGCCCTGTGCCCAGCTGGTAGTTGGTGCTCATGCCTCAGGAAAAAACATGACCATCCTTGGTCACAGCATACCCCACAGAGGCCCCACAAGCTACTGAGGAGACCGTGGGCAACCTGGAGATGAGCGTGGGAATGCTCTTCTCCTCAGCACCCTCCCCGAGGCCCAGTCACCCATATTCAGCCCAGCCCAGGCCGTATGCTTTTCCTTCTGAATCCATGCAGACTGTATGGTGCAGGCCACCAGAGAAGCCCACCTGGGACTTGGTGGAATTTTTGAACGATGTTAGGTTCTGGGGTATGAAGCAAGATTCTGTGCCTGGAGTTCCAAGCTAATGGTAGTTGGAGAGGCAAAAGCCATATACATGGCCCTCGAGGGAGATGGCAAAAGTGAAACAGGCACCACAGAAGGCATCCTGGAATCTTACATGGCCCCAGCTTCCCCTGCATTTCAGCACCGCACACTTAGGGACCAGTAGTTTTTCAAGGCCCTGCGGGCCGGCCACCATGAATGGCAAATAACTCAGGTAGGTGGCCCAGCTGGCCCTGCTCCCCACAGCCCAAGGTGTAGAGGTCACCGTCAGCTGTCAGCATCACCAAATGGTCATTTCCTGAAGCTACCTTCACCACAGGTGCATCTTTCTGCATCTGTATGGGCACCATGATCTTCTTCATGGGCTCTGACAGCCCAGTTACACCGTTATTGTTCTGAAAGGAGCCCTGAAGGAAGATGCGGCCATCCTCGGTGAGGGCTGCTATGTGACTGTCTCCTACTGACACCTGTACCACCTTCTCTTGCAGTCCCACTTTGCCAGGGACCATCTCTGAGTCCTCCATTGATGTGTCCCTTCCCAGAGCACCTTCATCATTGCAGCCGAAGGACTAGACCTGGCCACTTTTTTGCTTAGACACACGGTGTGCGTGCCCCCAACCTCGGCCTGAACAATATCCTCTGGAATGGGCACCAGGGCTGGCTTCTTCCTCTCTATCACATTCTCACCTAGCCCCAGCTGGCTCACATCTCCCTGGCCCAGTGTCTGCACCAGACTTGGTTCTGTGTTGTGGGACCTGTGATAATGGTCGAATTGTCTGAGTAGGAGGGCTCAGCCCACAGGCACCTTGGCAGG
This sequence comes from Arctocebus calabarensis, assembly GCA_963573935.1. Lineage (NCBI taxonomy): Eukaryota > Metazoa > Chordata > Mammalia > Primates > Lorisidae > Arctocebus > Arctocebus calabarensis. The sequence continues at coordinate 5,465 of CAUYON010207921.1, forward strand.
AGCGGGAACCAGGAACTCGACGGGAGGTAGCAGCCCTCACACCCTTCACCTTCTTGCTTTTGGGGATGGCATCTTCTGGGGGTGACTTTCTGTTAGCTATGCGCTTGGGTGGCATCTTTTGGTCCTTGGTGTAGATCAGCCACCAGGAACTCCAGCTCCAGCCAACCAGGCAGCGAACTGCAAACATTATTTTAATTATGCAAACATTGTACATAGCTTAGCCACATTGTGTACTGAGAATTTAACAATTATACTTTATTTTCCACAGAATTAATCATTTTCTTGTTTTCTGCTCCTTTGCTTTATTTATGCACTACTCACTAAACTGTTTTTTCTAAATTCTCTGCCAGATTCAATTGCAGCAACACCAAAAAATGCTCCTCATCTTTAATCATCAGAGAAATGCAAATCAAAAACCACTTTGAGATATCACCTAACTCCAGTAAGATTAGCCCCCATCACAAAATCCTAATGCAGATAGTGGCATGGATATGGAGAAAGGGGAAAACTTCTACACTGTTGGTGTAATTGCAAACTAAGATAACGTTTATGAAAAGAAGCATAGAGAATCCTCAAAAACTGAAAGTTGAACTTCCATTTGATACTGTAATCTCATTACTAGGTATCTACCCAGAAGAACACAAATCATTTCACTACAAAGATATTTGCACCAGAATGCTTATTGCAGCTCAATTCATAATTGCCAAGTCGTGTGAGCAACCTAAATGCCCATCAACCTGTGAATGCATTAAAAAACTGTGATATATACATACATACATATATATACACACACCATGGAATACTATACAGTCATAAAAAGATGGAGACTTTACAACTTTTATGTTTACCTGGATGGAGTGGAAACACATTCTTCTTAGTAAAGTATCTTAAGAATAGGGAAAATAAAGTATCCAATGTACCCAATACTAATATGAAGCCAATGTATAAACACTTACACACTCATACAAATGATAAAACACAAATATAGTCTAGTAAGGGGGAGGAGTGAGAAGTGAGAGGGGAGGGGGAGGAAAAAGGGTGACTGGCAGGAGGAGGGATGGATCTCACCTAATGTACACAATTTGAGGGTGTTCAGCATGCCCCCTGGGTGAAGGGCTCGTCTACAACTTGAACTTTACTTTGGATGTGAGAACAATGTAAATAAAAATTGTTCCCTCATATTAACTTGAAATAAAAATAAATTCTCTGTCAGATTGCTAAAAGCCCTTACTGCAATCAAACATATCAGGTGTTCTATAAGCTCCTCCTCTGTTTTTCTTCCACACCTATCTTCCTCTTTTCATGTCCTCTGCCTCTTACATTCATTGCACCAATCTGGACTGGTTGCTTGCTAAACCATTTCCACATCTGTCATCCTGGCTACTTTCTTTCACTATTGTCTAGGTTTTCTTTTTTTCTTTAACCTCTTTCTTTCATTTATTCCCCACTTTCCTGGATCCCACCTCTTATTCATTCTTTCTTGATTTACTTACATATTTTGGTGCAGACCATCCTTCAATAGGTCATAAGGAGTCATCAGGGATAACTTTTATGATATTTTGCATCTTAGAACAAATATTTGTTCTGATTTAACACTTGATATGATAGTTTGTGCTGGGTACTTGGTGGGTCCTCCTAATATGGGACCATACTCTTTAGTTCTGGAAAATTTTCTTGTATTATTTCCTGAATTTACTTTTTTCTTTGCCTTGCTCTTTATGAAACTTCTATTATTTGGGTGCTGTTTTCTTTCAATGGATTATGCAATTTTTTTACATTTCATCACTTTTGCCTTTTGTTCTCCTTTGTGAAATACTCTCAATTTTATCTTCTATCACCTCGCATAAATTCTGAGATTTGACTATTATACTTTAGATGTCCAAAAGTTCTGTTTTTCTAATTATTGTTATTATCTTTTAAAAATAATCTGGATTTATTTTCATGGATTCAATATTTGTTTCTAATCTTTTATGCTATTAATTATCGATGTTTGGCACTTTTTAAACTGTATGGATTGTCTATTCTTAACGAGTTGTTTATTTTGGTCTTTCTCCCCATGTTGGGGACTTTCTTTAGATTTGCTCTCCATTGACTCTTACAGGTATGCACAGAAAATTGATAAGCTCTTTGTGAGTGATAGTGTTATTGATACTGTTCATTCTGAGGCAACCATTAAGGTGGTCAGTATCTGTGACTCCAGAGAGAAATTCTCTATTTTTCCTAGGTAATATAAACATAGCTAACAGCTTTCTGGGAGCCAAACAGGGAAAGGGAGCTGTGGGTATTTCTTGGCATTCAGCATTTAGACTCTCACTTAAGTTTTTTTTTTTTTAAATTGTGGTATCCCTAGGTTGTTTAATTTCTCTAGAATACAAATATAAATGTGTTTTATGCTCATATATGAGAGAAACAGCCTGCATTTGCAAAGCATGAAAAGATACATTTGAATGTGTATCTTTTCATGTAGGATTTTAGTTCCACAGTTAGGCTTAGACAGAATAGGATCCATCTTTGCCCACCCTGCTTCTTTTCAAATATTATTTATTTAGACAAATTCTCACTTGGTCACCCTCTGTAGAGTGCCATGGTGTCATAGCTAACTGCAATCTCAAACTCTTGGGCTCAAGCGATACTCTTGCCTTAGCCTCCAGAGTAGTTGGGGCTACAGGTGCCCACCACAATGCCTGGATAATTTTAGAGATGGGGTCTCACTCATGCTCAGGCTGGTCTTAAACTCCTGAGATCCATCTGCCTCATAAAATATTTATTGAATGTCTAGTATGTTATAGAATGCTAAACACCTAGAATAGAATAATGAATAAAGGCAAATTCAGTCCTTCCCCTTGTGCAGTTTATAGCAAAAAAGACCCGATGATGACAGAAATCAAAGTAAAATTATAACTGAGACAAGTGCTAGGAAGGAATAGCATGAAATAAAAATGAAAATAGTAGCAACAGCCACAATAACAATAGCAGCTAATAGTTTCTTATTCCTATCCTGCAAGAGTATGTACTGAGAAATTTGACCTCGATAGGAAGTTTGAAGCTTTAACTGAGATATGAAAGAGAACAAGGAGTTAATGAGATGACAGAGTGGGGTAGTGGGGCGTGGCATAGACAGCCTCAAGAAGAGGAAACTACTCAAGCAGTCTAGAGAATCCTGAAAGAAAGCCAAAGAGAATGAAGTGGGATGAGAGTGAGCATGAAGCTGTGGATAGCTGCTTGTGATTGCATTAATATTCACCATCAAAGCTCTAAATGTACAATCAAGCTTTTTTTAAGTCTCTAAGTCAGCTACAGTCCTGTTAGTCTATCTATAAATGTAATATTTTTGTACAAAAATTTAAAAAGTCACTTTCACTCTTTCTTTGAATTTCAATATATTTTCCCTTAATGTTTGTACTTACATACCTTTAGAAATTTAATACATTTAATTCTCATAAACACTTAAAATTAAAAAAAAAAGTATTCCTAAAATGAAGACAGTTATTGCTTAAGGGGTTAATTTGCTTCAATATTTATATACTTATTTCTACAAATTGATGTTTTTTTGGCTTACCGGATTTAGCTAATGAAAATACAAGATACCCAGTTGGGCCTGAATTTTAGATGAATGACTAGTAACTTTCTAGTAACTGGAATTTAATTTAACTTGGCAATGGGTTTGCAAAATCACTTACCTAAATAAGAGAACAGAATACCATCTCCAGTGGGCTGTACTACTGGGTCACAGATTTGTGACCATAATATGGTTATAGATTAGGTATGTAAATCAGAAATTAGAGACCCTAGTGCTACTCCCTGGATAATTTTACTCAAGACACAGTTTAAAATGCTGAGCTAATTCTACTTACCTGAATCTGACCTACTATGTTAACGGTAATACCAAGCATGTATTTTAACTGGAATAAAGTTTTGCAGTCCTGCACATCTTTGAGTCCTTGGATTTCTTCTAGGTTTCACCATTACATGATTGTTATTGTAACTGGTTGTAACTTTTTATCATATCATTTCAAATGATGGAATCATATGCTTTGAGGTGATGGGATTCTGCACTCCCTCCCTTCCCGCACTTCCAGATCTGAATATGCAAGGCGTTAGAGGACGCTGGAATAATCTGATTTTTTTTACCCCCTGAGAGCAATGGGAAACCATTGAAGGGTCTCAGCAACAGAGTAACATGATTAGGTTTTCTTTTTTGAAAAAAAAATCATCCTGGCTCCTTCAGAATAAATAGGAGAGTTTTGAAGTAAATGACAGAAATCCTTTAGGATGCTACTGTGGTAGACGAACTGAGAGACGATGATAAACTACATTGGTCTCGATGGAGACAGGGGAAACAGGAAAAATTGGAGCTATTTTGTAGGCAGAACCAATAGGACATGGTGATGGATTGAATATAGACAGTAGGAGGGAGGGGGGTATTATATCAAGTATGATTCCTAGGCTTCTGATGTGGGTGACTAGATGAATGGTGAAACCACTTGCTCAGGTAAGAAACAGAGAAGGCCGGGCGCAGTGACTCACGCCTGCAATCCTAGCACTTTGGAAGGCCAAGGTGGGTGGATAGCTTGAGCTCACGAGAGTTCAAGACCAGACTGAGCAAAAGCGAGACCCTGTATCTACTAAAAATAGAAAAACTGAGGCAAGAGGATCTCTCGAGGCCAAGAGTTGGAGGTTGCTGTGAGCTAAGACACCATGGCAGTCTACCCAGGGCAACAGCTTGAGACTGTCTCAAAAACAAAAAAACCCAAATAAATAAAAATAAAAAATGTTTAAAAAGAAGAAACAGTTTAATTTTCCTAATTTGTTTTATTCTGTTTTGATTTTGACAAGGGAGGAAAACGGTAGTGAGTCCAGTGTGTGGATACTGAATTAAACATGCATATGGGGGTATACAAGTGAAGATGTTCAGCAAACATCTAGAAGCGCATTTCTAGATTATCTTTTGCTTTCCAAATAAGTCTATAGAATCCAGAAATTCCCACAGTAACATTGTTACAATTTGTGTTTTCATAGGCCTTCCATCATGGTTGTATTTCACAAAAGAAACATGCAACGTGGAATGTGTTCAAAATAAATGTCCATACTGGAGCTGCTGTTGTGACCTTGGCCATTCTGATTTCGTTGGCTGGTGATGGTATTTTTAAAAATGCCACTTCATCAGTAGATTCGGGGTTGTACTTCTATTTTGCGAATGATGTGTATTTATTTAAACCTATATACAGAAGTACACTGTTTACATCACTTAATTTAGTTCGGAATTTTGTGCCTTGTTACTCTGTTAAGTGATGCCAAGCTATTTAGAAGCAATAAGTAAATAATAAATCTTTAAGCTTGGATGGCCTGTTTATAGTCAATTGACTTCTACCTTGAGGATATGGGAAATTAATGAACTCTATCCTTTCTGTGATAATGGGCTTTACTCAGTTCTTTTTAAGTTTTTGTGAGGAATACATTGTATTGTTTTCCATTAACTAGGATTTTCTATGAAGTTTTTAACTTAGGGAATCCCTGCTTTTCAAGACAAGAATTTGCAGTCTGCGGGCTTTGCTAGTATGCTTTATGCAGACAGTAGTTTCAGTGAAATTTTAGTTTATTTTCACTTTACTTTTCCAAGCCCAAGCATCTTTCTTTTGTATTCAGAATGAACAGAGCAGGTTTTGGCAGTTCTCTTTCTTTTTTTTTTCCTTTTATTTACTTATTAAGTCCAGGATTTCTTAGGATATTTGCAAGGATCGAGTCCTTAAAAAAAAAAAAACCATTTGTCTCTAAAATGACATTTTATAATGATATGCTAATTATTTTGATTTCTCTTAACTATGGGAAACCACCCATCTGTTCTAGTCAAACTCTATTTCTGATTACTGAAAATGTGAATGTAATTATTATTTATTAACAACCAACAGCACTTTTTATAGGATACAAAGTATTACTGTTTCTACACAATATAATTATTGACTAATTAATTAGAATGCATGATCATAATATCAAGGCTGTTTACTTCTATATTTGGAAAGAGGAGAAGAACACTTTTAGACTTCTTAACATGCAAATTATTTCTGGGCCTAGTTCCTTAGCTAGTCCACACATTAAAAGATCATCTTGAGAGTAAATTGCTCACTAATAATAGATGATGAATAACTCTAAGTATCGCGTGTCTAGTAACCTGAAATTTTTTCTTCCCAAGTGATGAAGAGTTAGCAAAAAGTAAAAGAGAAACCATGATAGCATTAAAGAGTTAATAAAATTAGCTGTGGTATAATTTCCAGGAACCAAGAGAGGACAGCAAGGGGCCTTTCTAACCTTGTGGTTAGCTTTTGAAGTGCTTTGTTGGCTAGAGCAGGTCAGTATTAAAATGATTCCAATAAAATTTCAATGACATATGATGCATAAATCCAGATACTGTGGGAGTCAGCATCAGGGATCGAAGAGAAATAAAGCAGGACTTGAGAAAAATCCAGAAGGTAAAATGCAGAGGGGGAAAGACCAGGTGTCAGAGGCATATAATACCAGAGAGGTCTCAGGAAGACACAGAGGAGGCCCAAGTGAGGCTACAATATTGTAAGAGATCACTCTGTCTGATACCAGAATCTACAAGTCGGGATTAAACATTTCCCTTAGTATCCTGGTCATAGGGAAGTCTCCATGAGATTATAAGTGCAGGTTAAGGGAGATATAACAGTATGATAGGAGGCAAATCAAGGCAGTTAGCACTCTTGTAATGCAACTTACCTCTATAGTGTCTGGAAATCAGGTTTTTGGGACATACTAAACAACCACGCAGAAAGGCAAAAAAAAAAAAAAAAAAAAAAAAAAGAAAGAAATACAGGCTATTTTTTTTTCTTTTTTTGTAGAGGCAGAGTCTCACTTTATCACCCTCGGTAGAGTGCCGTGGCATCACACAGCTCACAGCAGCATCAACTCCTGAGCTTAGGTGATTCTCTTGCCCCAGCCTCCCACATAGCTGGGACTACAGGCGCTCTCCACAACGCCCAGCTATTTTTTTGTTGCAATTTGGTCGGGGTCAGGTTTGAACCCGCCACTCTCAGTATATGGGGCCAGCGCTCTATCCACTGAGCCACAGGCGCCGCCCTAGGCTATGTTTTTTCATGGTTGGTTCTATATAGGGAGGGCAGTTGAAAGCTCAGATCCCTCAGGAATAAAAATTAGGTCATATCACCCAGGTAAACATCAGAAAATAGCTGCTGACCAGGGATATTGATAAGTGCCAGGAAAAAAAAATAGTGTTTATATAAGGTCTTATGAATTATATATTTTATGCATATTTAATGCAGTTAGCATTGGGCATAATGTTTTTAAATAGTAATATCCCAAGCTGTTTTACCTCAGTTAAGTGTGGGCTATATTTCATTGTGTTATCCAAGAAATATCAAGACACCATACAAAAGGACAATCTTTTAAATTTGGATTCTAAACAGAATCAATTATGGCTAGACCTGGCTACACATCCCTCTACACAGTGCTCCAGATAGCTACTATAAATTATTTGGGTTGGAATTTGAGATAAAACCTACTTGAGTCTCTCTCTCTCTCTCTTTTTTTCTTCCTCACTCACTCCCTCTATGACTCTGTCACATGAAGATTCAAGATGGTAGCTATCAGTAAACCAGAAACAAGAGTCCCCTCACCAGATAAAAATATGCTGGCACCTTGGACATTTTAACTTATGGAACTGTGAATAATAAACGTTTGTTGTGTAAGCCAAAAATAAAAACCACTTAGTTGATGCACTGGGTCTGTAAACATCATGAAAAAATAATTAGAAACAGTTATAAGAAGGTTGGTTACCTGCTTGCTCATTTCTTTTCTTTGTTTTTTTTTTGAGACAGAGTCTCATTATGTCGCCCTCGGTAGAGTGCCATGGCGTCACAGCTCACAGCAACCGCCAACTCCTGGGCTTAAGCGATTCTCTTGCCTCAGCCTCCCAAGTAGCTGGGACTACAGGCGCCCATCACAACACCGGCTATTTTTTGGTTGCAGTTGCCATTGTTGTTTTAGCAGGCCTGGGCCAGGCTTGAACCCGCCAGGCTCGGTGTATGTGGCCGGTGCCCTACTCATTGAGCTATGCGCACCAAGCCTGCTTGCTTACTTCTTAATATGCTAACAGCAAAAGTAGAAGCATAGACATTTGTGTTTATATATTCTAATGCTAGGAGACCAAAGAAACAAACAACAGAAAAGAATACATGCAAAGTGAAGGGCAGTAGAGGGCAAAGTAAGCCATTAGCTAAATGAGAAGAGTGTTTTCTACTTCACCCAATACTACGCAGGACTACCTAATAGGCATCCATAGTGTTAAATCAATAGGTTTATCCAGCTTGATAGGAATGAACAATTAAGAAGCACGAAGAAATGCAATAATATGACAATTCATCATCTAGGGAAAGGTAGGGTAACTGCAGGAATAAAAATAAACCATATGGGTGGCGGCGCCTGTGGCTCATCGAGTAGGGTGCTGGCTCCATATACCGAAGGTGGCAGTTTCAAACCTGGTCCCCGTCAAACTGCAACAATAAAAAAAGTAGCCGAGCGTTGTGGTGGATACCTGTAGTCTCAGCTACTCAGGAGGCTGAGGCAAGAGAATCGCTTAAGCTCAAGAGTTGGAGGTTGCTGTGAGCTGTGACACCACAGCACCCTGTGGAGGGCAATAAAGTAAAACTCTGTCTCAAAAAAAACCCCAAAACCTACATAATATAGTATGCTGCAGGATTGTAATATAAATAGTTAATAATAAAAATGCCCTATTAAGAATACTAGAAGCTAGGAAAAATCCAAACTCCACAATTTATTTCTTTTCTTCTTCTTCTTCTTCTTTTTTTTTTTTTTTGTTGAGACAGAGTTTTAGTCAAGTTACCCAGGGTAGAATGAGGTGGCATCATAGCTCACAGCAACTTCAAACTCTTGGGTTCAAGTCACCCTCTTGCCTCAGCCTTCCCAGTAGTTGGGACTATAGGCCCTGCCACAATGGCAGATTAATTTTTCTATTTTTAGTAGAGATGGGGGGTCTCACTTTGCTCAGGCTGGTCTTGAACTCCCGAGCTAGGGATATCCACCCGCTCAGCGTCCCAGAAGGCTAGTGTTACAGGTGTCAGCCACTGTGCCAGGCCAACAATTTCTTTTAATATCAACTCTAAATAAACTTTATCTTCTCATTATTGAGCTACAGCAACCATGCCACAAACCATCAGTGTCAGTGGAATCAAGACCATTCAGATTGAGTTTCATTGTCTAGTTCCACCCGACTCAGTAGTTTCACACTTTTGGAAGATACACTGAGAGGAAATCTCTCTATACTGCTCATATTTGGTAGGAATCAAGAACTGAGTTTTTCTGGCCTATCTATATTCAGGGGAGACTTTTTTTTTCCAGGAAGACATTTGAATTTTATTTTCAGATGAGATTACACTGAAAATCCAAAGATTCTATGCCCAAATTTTTATGTTTTTTTTTAAAGAAATAAGAGTTATTAAGGCAAATGACACACAGAGCAGCAACAAACAGAAAATACAACAACAAAGAAAGCACTTACAATAGCAATCAAATGTTTAAGGTTCCAGGGGAGACTTGAATTTGAGCAATATTGCAGAGTATGGATAAAAAATAATGGTGCTTAAAAAAAATACCAAACCCTTTACTTCAAAACGATTCCATTATTATACCTTTTACCAATTTGGCAGGCACATGAAGTGTTTTGGGGACTCCCTGGGAACTGCTTCCCAGAATGTGGATGAGGCAAAAAATTAAACGTAGTCTTATAATATCTTATCTTTTATTTTATTTATTTTTTGAGGCAGAATCTCACTTTGTTGTCCTCAGTAGAGTGCTGTGGCATCCCAGCTCACAGCAACCTCAAACTCTTAGGCTCAAGGGATCCTCTTGCCTCAGCCTCCTGAGTAACTGGGACTACAGGTGCCCCCGATAATGCCCAGCTAATTTTCTAGAGATGAGGTCTTGCTCTGGTTCATGCTGGTTTCAAACTCATGAGCTCAGGTGATCCACCCACAGGTGATCCACCCACCTTGGCCTCTCAGATTGCTAGGATTACAGGCGTGAGCCACTGCACCCAGCTTTTTATATTTAATTGTTAACATAAGATGATAATATCCAGTTTATTCACTTTATCTTTTGACTACTTTTTATTTCTGAAAGACTTCTGGTTACTTCCAAAAGGCAAAAATTATCCTTAAAGTAAGAATATGTGGTGTTACTGAAGAGGGTCAAACAACGACCCTAATGTTTGAGGACAATCTTAATGATGATCTCTCAAAATACATTGTGCAATGGTTACGTCCCTAAATGTGTCTAGTTTGGAAAAAAATGAATAACAGTTATTTTTTTATTTTTTAAAAACCTTCCCTTAAATACCTTGAGGAGTCAGATAACATTTTTGCTACTATACTTATTTAACCGAGTTATTTTCATTCTCTTCCTCTCTCTGTCTCTAATGATCAACCCTGTGATAGGGTATGAGTTGTACCTGTTTTCCTTATTACTATACCCCCGCACTAGGCACCGCTCTGAATTCAGTGCAGTGCTCACTAAATCTTTGTTAGATGCCTGGGTTTTACAGACCGGAAACTCAAGGCTTTGAAGAAAAAGGGCCTAAATGCTCAAGGGAACACAGCATGTTCATGACAGAATTAACTAGAATTCATGGCTTTCATCTCCTAGGTCAGAATTATAACTTGGTCAATGATTTTCAATCCTTCCTGCTTCCCTCCTCTCCTCCCCTCTTCCTTTTTTCCATTCCTCCTTATTTCAAATAACAGAACCCCCTTTAAAAAACAAAATCTTATTCACCTTGGTATTGAACACAGAGAAAGCTTGCTATAAATGTACTAGCAGAATTTAATTATTTCAGTGTCATAGGATTATTATAATGCCTATCAATCAATGAGAATGACAAAAGTTGTTTGATGAAGACAGAAATTAAACATCAGAATCTGGATGCCAGTGGCAGTCATCTGAAGCCTCACCATCCAATTTATTAATTCATTTTGTTTTGAATGCACAGTATTGAGAAAATCCATATGAATCTTAAAAAGTCTAGTAGTTGCAAAGGGTAACAGGTGTTCAATAGATTGTCAGCAGTCTCCAAATGCTTAAATTCCACTGATTGGAAGCGTGAAAGAGGATTAGGAGAGGACATGTTCACTTTAAATTTGAATTACTAGCAACAGCATCGAACTGTTAACTTACAAGTCTGCTGCAAAGCTCTATAATATAATGATACTGTCAGATTGAAACATGTTGTGTGTATCATTGTCAGTGTACAACTGACTATCATCAAAAAGTGAGAAGCAGCACTGGTAATGCAACTGTGCCTTGCCTTGCAGTTCACTGAACCCAGCACATGTGTTTGCAATCCTCTTCTCATTTACACAATTTCAAGTGAGTGGACCTGCACAGGCCTTAAATAAGAAGGCAAATGAAAATCTATGACACTGGAATCAGTGACATATGTTCATGAAGTCCAAGAAGTTGAAACTCATACAAGATCTGACAGGAGAAGCTTTATTCTGAGGTCTTCCCCCAAACCTGCTCATCTATACTACATACGGAAACACACGTCCTTCCAATGTGTTTAAACATGGCATATTTGAGTATGTCTATTATGTCTCTTGTAGTTTAACAAATACTGCAATTTAGAGTGTTTTTCTAGAATTAAATTCGACTCAAATATTTGTACCCTTGAAGCAAGGGTACAAGAGTTCTGCAAAATTCTGTTTGAAATTCAGACCCCCTAACACTATACTTCTCCCAAAGTCACCTCAAACTTAGACTGACTGTGGTATGGTGTGTTCAGTCCTAGCAATGAGGCATTACTGGAAGTTTCCTGCAATCTTCAAGACATGTGTGTGTATTTTTGCCAGCTATCTCAGGCATAGCCTCTAGGAACAAAGACACAGCCTTTCTGCTCTCCATTTGAAATGCAATTTCTTTGTTAATTAAAATTTAGTTGGGAAACCAAGGGAGTATTTGAATTCTTATAATGTTCGTATTCTTTCCCTTTCCAATTAGCTTATCATTATTCTGTAAAGATAGATACTGGAATTTCAAGAGTTGAATGTTATTTGAAAAACAAAATTAGGTCATTTGATTTCATTAACTTAATATTATGTAAATAATTTCTCAGAAAGATCTGTCACTAGTGCTCACTCACTAGCCTTCTTTTGATATTATTATTTTTGTTATTATAAAGCTGTCTTAACTGTTGGAAAACGTATAAGCTCAGTTTTACAACAAAAGGGAGCCATACATATTTTGTGGGCAAGGATATATGGGTGACAGAATGATACAGACGAGACTGACAGAGGAAGGATTTGAACTATGATTAGGTGGTTTGGCTTTTTCTGCCTCTTGACAGACCCAAGAGGTAGAGCACCTCCCTTAGTGATGGCAGATCACAATGCAGTCATTCTCCAAGTCCTGGTGGGAATGGGGTCATATAAAATTTTGATGGGTGTTGGGTGGCACCTGTGGCTCAGTGAGTAGGGCACCGACCCAATATACCAAGGGTGGCGGGTTCAAACCCAGCCCGGCCAAACTGCAACAACAAAAAATAGCCGGACGTTGTGGTGGGCACCTGTAGTCCCAGCTACTCTGGAGGCTGAAGCAAGAGAATCGCCTAAGCCCGGGAGTTGGAGGTTGCTGTGAGCTGTGATGCCACAGCACTCTACCGCGGGCAACATAATGAGACTCTATGTCCAAAAAAAAAAATTAATGGGTGGTGTGTCTGTGTGTGACTTTGCAAACTCCTCTAGATGGGTAGTTATAATTTGAGTTCTCTCTCATAGCTTCTCAGCCTACTGTAATCTTACCTAGCTTTCTGCACTGCCTCCTCCATAAAGATACCTATGACTTATTCTTATCCATCTATCATTCGTCCCTTCTCTAAATTTCTATAGAAGTTGTAGAGTTTCTCTGTGTTAAGTATGCTGTCTCCTAGCTAAAAGAGGAGACAGAAAACGTACTTAGGGCAGTTCAAAGGAGTAGGGCGTCAGCCCCAAATGCCGGAGGTAGCTGGTTCAAACTCAGCCCCGGCCAAAAGCAGCAAACCTCCCCCAAAGAAACAAACAAAAAAAACAGAAAACGTACTTAATTAAGAGTTGAAAGACATGGGTTTCGCGGTTCACACCCTCGTGCTCCCACTGGGCAAGAAATCCACTTATTATGATTTCCATCTATTAAATGTGCATGCTAGTAATAATTCTACCTCCCTCGTAGGCTATTGTGGCACCAAATAAGATGATTCTTGCAAATATCTTTTGAACACTCAGAACACTGACCCACTTCATGTTGCCTGGTATTAAAGTTTACTTGTTTCATTGACATTAATGGACTTATCTCCTCGATATGATTACAGACACCTTAAGGGCACAAACTGACTTTAGGGCTGCTTCTTGATTTCCCTACAGTGGTAAGAATATATGATAAATATTTAGAATAATTACTGTTTCACATTATTATTTCCATGCACATATTGTACTTCATAGTTGCCCAGGTACCTTCACAAACATTATATCCATGACGTATCTCTAGTTTTACATGCAAGAAGACTGAGATTTCAAGAGACACAGTTACTTTCCCAAGGCCACACAGTTAGTTGAGTTGTTAAAACTGTCACACAGGTCTGCAGTTTGGCTATCTATGGATGGTTTTCTCTGTGTGATTAGATATTTTGGGTACTCCCCAAAAGTGCTTTATTTCAGGAGGTTTATGCAGTTATGGTTAGAGAAGGAATTTGACATCATATACCATGTAAGTCCCTAGAGGTGAAGTTGATTATAGCTGCCTGTACACATACTTGTACCTTGGAGAACATTATTTTCTATTTCATTATAGCAGCAAGGGTGACTGTTGTGTGGCACGTACCCAGAGTGATGCATGGTTTGGGCTTCTCCATTTCAATGCAACTAATTCTTTATTTTTAGGATGGTGGTCGTCAAAGGTCTCTGTTGGTCTATTCCTTTCCCTTTTGCTACCATTCACATTTTGTACATGTCACTGTGAGCTAGAATTCTAATCTAAATGTAGCCAAACAGAATGGGAAATAGTGATCAATTTCATCCCCCAATGTGATATTTTTAACAACTCTACAAAATATGTTTTAGAGAAGAGGTTGATGTTATTGGACAAAAATTTATTTTTTAATTATCAGAATATATTTTCCCCTCTACATTCTCCTGGTCCTAATTAGTACAGACTGTGTCATCCAAGTTAATCCTAAACCAAAGTATGCAGTCAATGAAAAACATTGTATCCTAATGATTACGATTAAAATCTGAATTGAGGTCAGACTACTCTCCTTACATTAGCCCAGGTTTTGATGAAGAATGAGGGTAAGAGTGATGCAGCGGGATACTGACAAGACCCTAGCACAATTCTCATCAAGTTCTGTAATGATTTTGACATTTCATCAAAGCTCAGGAAGAAACTGAGCAATTATTTATGTGACTTTAAAAATCACGGGATGTCAAAATGTACTCAAGTGACTGAGTACACATGAAATGCTCCAAAAATGAAGAACTGCAGCGGGTACATCACAACTGAAATTAGAGCAAGTGTCAGTATGTCAGCTGTAAAGTGACAGGTCTTACAGAGGGTGCTTAAGGTTAATGAGTGATATTTCGTTTTGCTAAAGTGACCAGAAAACTTCAAAAATGTTAGCTTATCTTAGAAAAGAACTACTTAAAATTTGATTTAGAAGAAGTCAAGGGAAGTTTTTAAAAAGTAGTGTACATTACATAATAATAATGGCAATAACAAAGTAAGTGCTATTTATTTAGTGCACCGGTACTGTACACTAAAGCATTTATCTGTTATCTCATTGTTCCTCAGCCCAATCTTATGAGGTTGCTCCATTTACTCCTGAGCCAAAGAAAAGGCTCAGGGAGTGACAAACTGGCATTTCAAACTCTATCACATTCCAGAACCAAATTGTCTTCACCTATTGGATGGTTCTATCGTCAGATCTAAAACTTCTGTGGCACCCTGAACAAAATAATTTTTCTCTGTGGAAATTTCTCTATCTATAAAATAAGGCGACCAAACTGTGGCTATCACTTGTTATGAAATCTCTCAAGAACGAATAGGAATCCAGACACTGGATGAGGTCAAGCTCTATAGAGAATAATTGAGTGAGTGAGTGTGTGTGTGTGGGGGGGTGGTGAGGTGGGAAGTGCTGGTGCGAAAAGTGTATGCTGGCTGTACAGGAACTTAGAGCTTGGTTGGAAACTCTTGTTTTCTGATGTGAGTCTTCCACCCCCACTTCTGGCCAGTTTGTACCTTTCTCACCAGCCTTCTTCATTATTTTGGGTTTCAGAAACCACTAGAAGGAGCGCAGTATTCTTCCTTCACCTTTTCTTCTGGTTACTACACTAGCTTCAGGGGTGAACGTGTCTAAGTGGCTTGGATCTGAAGCAATGAAGATAAAGAAAAAAAATGAAGATAAAGAAAAAGCCCTACACTGGGAAATAAGAGACTGACAGTTAAGAAACGCTGATGTGGGCTCAGCGTCCGTAGCTCAGTGGTTAGGGCGCCAGCCACATACACTGACGCAGGCGGGTTCAAACCCGGCCTGGGACTGTTAAACAACAATGACAACTGCAACAAAAAGGTAGCCAGGCATCGTGGTGGGTGCCTGTAGTCCCAGCTACTTGGGAGGCTGAGGCAAGAGAATCGCTTGAGTCCAAGAGTTTGAGGTTGCTGTGAGCTGTGACGCCATGGCACTCTACCCAGGGTGACCTGGTGAGACTCTGCCTCAAAAAAAAAAAAATAAAAGAATAAAAGAATAAAAAGAAATGCTGATGTGAAGGCAAAGAAAATATTTTCTTCTGGCTCAGCGCCTGTGGCTCAATGGGCTAAGGCGCCAGCCACGTACACCTGAGCTGGCGGGTTCGAATCCAGCCCGGGCCTGCCAAACAACAATGATGGCTGCAACCAAAAAATGGCCGGGCGTTGTGGTGGGCGCCTGTAGTTCCAGCTGCTTGGGAGGCGGAGGCAAGAGACTCGCTTGAGTCCAGGAATTGGAGGTTGCTGTGAGCTGTGATGCCATAGCACTCTATCCAGGGTGACAGTTTGAGGCTGTGTCTCGAAAAACAACAACAACAACAACAAACATTTTGATGTATATCTTTTTAGACTCTTCCAATATCCAGCTAAAAATCGTTGCCACATTCTGACATTTCATAATCTGCTTTTCTCATCTGAAGAGACCTTAACAATTATCCTTATAACTGCATTGTAAGGCCTTGAGTGGTATTGGAATTCATACTATACCTATGAGGTTTGACAATTAAGGTCCTGAACTCAACCTAGAAGAAGTGCTACGTACTTCATTGCTGAATATCCCTGTTCAATGGTATCAGTCAAAGTAGTCCCCTCAGGAAGCTACGCGCTAATGCCAGCACCTAGACCACCCTTCAAAGCAATTTTGAAACTCTGGTTCTGGAATGACCATCAGAGATGTCGTTGTACAAAGTCTGCCAATTAAGTTCATGAACTTGCCACAGTGTACTTATGTTGGTACAACTCTGTAAGCTTTCTTAACCTTGTATAACAATGTCTTGCCACTGTGTGGGTATTGCTGTGTGGTTCTGGCTTGCTGAGTGATGTTCAATGTGGTTGTTGAATGTTTTTGTGTGCCCCACAATGAGTGCTCTAATGGCCATTCCAGAAGAGTTCCAAAATTGCTCGGATCGGTGGACCAGGCACTAGCGTTGGTGCATTGCTTCTCAAGAGGAGTACTTCAAAAGTGGCCATAGGGACAGTGAGCAATGAGTTGTGTAGTGTTTTTTCTAAGACAAATTCATGAACTAATTGTCAGACATTGTGTATCTCTCCACATATTTTAATCCTCCTCCCTATGGTGGGTTTCAAAGAAACGTATTTTACATGTTCTGGGGATATTTTCCTTTTTAATTCAAACATTTTCAGAATGCTTCTCTGTTTCTTAGCACCATTGAAAGTGGGGAATCAATCTTGCTATTCTGATTAGTCATTTATATGGTGACTGTTTGATATTACTAATTTAAACTGAAGATATCAAACAGCCATTTTTATGTTACTGGTATCTTGACCTATGATTGGCAGTTCAATATTTACTTGCCAATTGTCTTTCTAATGCTTTCGAATTGGTTAGGGACTGATTGTATAGCTTTATTTCTTGTCACATGTGAAAAGGAAATTTTTCAAGAAGCTACTCCAAATTATACTTTTTCCCCCCTTTACCTCAATTTGTCTTCTATCTTCAGAGATTTTTTAAAAAAGTAATTGGTATTATTTTTTGTAGCCATTGTTGTCTAAAGCAAGTCTCTTTAATTTTTAAGGATGTCTTTGGTTTTTTCAAGGTCACACCAATTTTGAAATACATTTTTTCCAAATATCATATTTTAGTGTTCTGAGAGAGTGGAATTAGCACTCCTGAGGGGTAAAGATTTCCAAAACCCTTTCTGATGGCAACTGTGGTTCACAATGATTAAAATCTCCTCCTGATCTGTTACTTTCTTTGAAAAGCTTAAAGCACATTATTTTTTCTCTGAGTTATTCCCCAGAGAAATTCTTGCACATCTGCTCAGAAGACATATACCAGAATGTTCATTTTTATCATTTATTAGTGATGAAAAAAATGTAAGTATCTTATGGGAGAATGGATAAATAAATGAGGTATATTTTGTAAGGAATGCACTACAGCTACATCCATTAGCATGCGTGGATCTCAAAACTGTGAAGAAAAAAAAAAGGTGAGTGATAAATACAGTACAATACCATTGTCAAATGTTTAAAACATGCAAAATATATCTGTTAGGATAAGCTAGTTATGCTGGCTTCACTCTCCCAAATATAAGCTGCTTAACATCATGATATGTCCAGCACAATTATCTGGACACCCCTGTTCATGGATGACTCAGATATAGGCTGATATAGGCTTCATCTTATCACACATTTCACTGATCACTGTGCCAAGGGGAAGCACATAAAGTGACTCGTATGGTAGCTTTTAAAGATTCTGTCTGGAAGTAACATATTTCATTTTTACTTATATCTTATTGTCCAAAGCAAGTCATATAGTCAAGTCTGAACTTCAAGAGGATTGGAAAATTTAACCTTTAATCTTACCATGTAATTTGAGGGAAAATCACACCAAATATTTGGTGAATATTTCTAATAACTACTAATCTAATGCTCTACAGGGCATTTGGACATATACAAGTGTAGTAAAAGTATACACACCTGAAATTCAGATTAGTGGTATGTCTGTGGAGGGAAGAAAGGAAGGGGATAGAATAAAATGAGATGTTTGATAACTGCTCCGTGCCACTTAGTTGGCTCTCTACTCTTCCCCATTCTGTTCTCTGCCTGCGGAGGCTGATCTGTGCAGACTGCACTGATTGGTTCTTCCTGTTCCCTGGCTTCAGGCTGGATTTAGACAATGGGGAAATAAAAGATCAGGGAGGAGGAGGGGAGTAGTCTCCTGGTTCTCTCTCTTGGAGGTCATCTCAAACTATGTTCCTTGACCAAACACCTCAGCTACTCTCAGAGTTTCTAATTCTACATGATTCTTCTCTGGATTCCAGCCACCTTTCTTTCCTTTACATTTGTGCCTAGGTGTTAACAAGTTTAGATGCTATTAGGCCCAATTTTCTGCACTACCTATTGTGGGTCTCTCATACCCACACCTTTGAAAACAGTCACTGTTACCAAAAAGAAAACAAACAACAACAACAACAAAAATCTCTCCTGAAATGATTGTACATTCTAGCACTCCTGAGAGCGTCATCCTGTTTCTTATCCAGACCCAGGACAAAGATAAACACGATACTTGATTTATATCTATAATGTTTTATTTCATATGCTGAGTTGTGGTATACACGTGTTCATTAGAATAGTCTATACTCTTTTTGCATGTGTAAAATA
This sequence comes from Arctocebus calabarensis, assembly GCA_963573935.1. NCBI lineage: Eukaryota > Metazoa > Chordata > Mammalia > Primates > Lorisidae > Arctocebus > Arctocebus calabarensis. Next base: position 24,407 of record CAUYON010207921.1, read on the forward strand.
TTTTGATTAAAGAACAAACTACAAAAAACGTCAAAACACATTGTGAATATCACAATTCACTCCTCTCAAAAAAGCATTAGAATGTCATTTAAAAAAAAACCTATTATATTTATAGTTACATGATAATTAAATTTTACTTTTGTTTATTTTACCTTTGTGACGTCTATAGTATTAAGATTTTTCAATGTTTAGTATATTATTACATTTATTGCATTTAAAACACCATTATTATTATTTTTCATTCAGTTTAACATCAGGTTAATCTGAATGAAACAATTCGGTTACATTGTTTGTGTTTGTTAGGTATAGTCCATGTTGTAGTCAAGCCTTTCACCCAGAAGCTGCACCATATACCCTCACATTGTGCCCATTAGGTGGGAGCTCACCAATCCTCCTCTCTTCCCCTCTCTCCTCTTTCGCCTCCTCCTCCTCTCCACTTGAATTTAATCGTGCTTTTCTCTCCTGTGGTTATGTAGTTGTTTATCTATTGGTTTCATATTAGTATTGAATACAGTTAAAGTATTATTGATGATGTTATTAGCTAAAACAAAATTTGAATTAAATTAGAAACAAGATATACAATCAAATCCAAGGTTCATAATAAAAATACATAATAAGAACTCTGCTAGAGAGCAGCACCCATAGCTCAGTGGGTAGGATGCCGGCCACGTAAACCCAGGCTGGCAGGTTTGAACCTGGTCTGGGCCAGCTAAAGTCAACAATGACAATTCCAACAAAACATAGCTGGGCATTGTAGCATGTGACTGTTGTCCCAGCTACTGGGGAGGCTGAGGCAAGAGAATCGCTTAAGCCCAAGAGTTTGAGGTTGCTGTGAGCTGTGACGCTACAGCACTCTACCAAGGGCAACATAGTGAGACTCTGTCTCAAAAAAAAAAAATAGAAAAAAGAAAAAACTCTGTTAGGTGACCTCTAAGTAGTTTCTGGTTCCTCTGTGAAACACTCAATACTTTAGGCACATGTAAATAAAATTCAGGTCTCACAGGTATTTCTTTGTGTGCCTATGTAACTCTTTTTCCACCAGTTGAGGTGTATGCTTACCAAGAGTCATTTGTATCTGTATACAAACCTTTATAAGTGTTAGTTAAGCTTGAATTGTATATAAAACATTATGGAAACCAATGAGATATCACTGTAAAAACTCTGGTTTCTTTTTTAACAGAAAACTACAGTTAAAAGCCATAGAAAGACACAATCAAGGTGAGCCTCTTCAAAAAAAATCTATATTAATTGTGTATAAACAAGAAAGCAATTATAAAAACATCAAGGCTTCTCTCAGACTGTTTGGCAAGTGTTATTTAAATGTATTGTTCCAATTAAAATAAAATATAACCAGAAGTTATAGTATATTTATTATGAGTGTACATTTTCATAAGAAAGATCAACAGACCTCTAATCACTAAATCTACCTCAAAAAGGAAATCTTGGCTTCACATCAAAGGCTTGGCAAAGGAATATTCACTTTGATGTCTTCTGTTAAAAATGTGGAGAAACTACAACATTCAGATGAAAGAAATCAAAGAAGTCCTAAATTAATGGAGATATCCATGTGAATGGATCAGGAAAACAATCTTGTCAATATGGTTGTTCTCTCTAGCTTGATCTATAGGGTTTAATCCTATCTCAGTCAAAATCCCAGAAAGTTATTTTTGGATGTAGGCAAACTGATTCTAAAGTTTATATGGAAAAGCAAAAGATGAGAATAGTTAGCTGAATATTGAAGCAAAAGAAAAAAACTGGAAGACTGATACTTTATGACTTAACCAACTTTCTGACTTACTATAATGCCAAAGTAATTAAGAGAGGGTAATTTTGGTGAAAGAACAGAAAATTGGTCAAATGGAACAGAACAGAAAGGCTAGAAATAGACTCACATGTAGTCAACTGATTTTTGACAAAGGAAGAAAGGCCATACAATGGAGAAAAAGATAGTCTTTTCAACAAATTGTGCTGGATCAACTGGACATTCACTTAGTAAAGAAAAAAACGAATGTAGCCATAGATTTTACACTCTTCACAAAAATTAACTCAAAATGGGTTACAGATCTGAAGGTAAAATGCAAAATTATTAGTCACCTAGAAGATCACACAGGAAACAATTTAACTAACCTCGGATTTGGCGGTAACTTTTCAGATATGTGACACCAAAGGCACAATCCATGAAAAAAAAAACTGATAAGGTAGATTTTATTAAAATTTTACAAAATTCTGCTTTGTGAAAAATACTGTCAAGAGAAGGAAAAATAAGCCACAGACTGGGAGAAAATATTTGCAAAACAAATATCTGGTAAAGAACCGTTAATCCAAAATACGCAAAGGACTCTAAAAACTCAAAAATAATAAAAACATAACTTGATTCAAAAATGGGGCAAGGACCTTAACAGACACCTCACCAAAGAAGATATATGAATGGCAAATAAGCCTATGAAAAGATGCTTCACATCATATACCACTAAGGAACTGTAAATTAAAACAGCAGTGAGATACTACTACATATGTATTAGAATAGCCAAAATTCAGAAAACTGACAACAATCAATGCTGGCAAAGATGTGGAGCAACAGGAGCCCTCATTGGTTGCTAATGAGGAAAAAAAAATGGCAATCACATTGGAAAGCAGTTTGGCAGTTTCTCATAAAGTAAACATTCTCTTACCATGTGATTCAGCAGTTGTATTCACCCAAAAGAACTGAAAATTATGTCTGTAAAAATCCTGGATATGGATGTTTATAACTGCTTTATTTGTAATTACCAAAACTTAGAAGCCACCAAGGTGTCTGTACTAGTCCATTTGCATTTCTATAAAATAAATACCTAAGGCTGGGTACTTTATAAAGAAAAGAGGTTTATTCAGCTCACAGTTTTAGAGCCTATACAAGAAGCATCCTGCCAGCATCTGCTTCTGATGAAAGCTTCAGGGAGCTTCCAACCAAGGCAGAGGTGTGGGAAAGCAGGCAGGGCACATGGTGAGAGAAGGAGCAAAGAAAGATAGAAAAGGAGGTGCCAGGTTCTTTTAAACAGCTAACTCTCACACGAACTAATACAGTGAAAACGCATTATCACGGAGAGGGCACCAAGTCATTCATGAGGGATCAGCTTCCATGATCCAAACGCCTCCCACCAGACCCTATCTCCAACAATGTGAATCGAATTTCAACATGATATTTAGAGGGGCCAAACAGCCAGACCCCATTAATGTCTTTCTGGGTATGAATGGATAAATAAACTGTCTTACCCCCTATGAAATTAAACTATAAATAAGAGTCAAGCTTTTTCAACAAAATGGGCTATCTGTGGCTGACAGAGGTCCCCAGATTAAGATAATAGGAACCCAGTGGCCTTGGTGAGTGAGAGAATGCAGTCATACACCCTTTGTTCCCAGAGACTGCAGCTCCAAACATCCTGTTTGTGCTTCTGAGCTAAGATTGTCCCTGTAACAAGAGCTGAGAAACAGTGGCTAAAAGACTCCTCACACCAGACTCCTCCTGGCTGTGGGCTTAGAAACCAAACAGTGGGGACTCATTTATTTTCAACCAATCAGGACTGAACAAATTTAAACCTTCATTTGCATATACAGACCTTGAGAACTTTCCCTATTTAAGCCAGATGTCCTCTTTGTTCTACAGAACTTGCTTTCATTTTATACTGGAAGCTGCATCCGCCCGTCTACACATTGTTTTTTTATACAAAATGAAGCTCTTTTTCTCTGCAGATCTCATGGTCTTTTGTTAACAATCCAGACAATGGAATATCATTCAGTGTTAAAATGAAATGAGCTATCCAGCCGCAAAAAGATATGGAGGAAGCTTACATACATATTACTAAGTGAAAAAAGCTGATGTGAAACGGCTGCGTACTGTATGATTCCTACCATAGAGTATGCAAAACTATGTAGACAGGGAAAGATCAGGGGCTGCCAGAGGTTAGGGAGGAGGAGGGATGAATAGGTGGAACAAACAAGATCTTTAGGAAAGGGAAACCACTCTGTATGATATTATAGCAGTAGATATATGTCATTATACTTCTGTCCAAATCTATAAAATCGATAACACCGAGAGTGAACTCTAATGCAAACTATGGTTTGAGTGATACTGATGTGTCAATGTAACAGATGTACCACTCTGGTGAGGGGTGTAGGTACACGGGAGGCTATGTGTGTGGCAGCAGATTAAGAGCGTGTGTATAGGAAATCTCTGTACCTTCCTCTGAATTTTGTAGCAAATTCAAATTTGTAATGTAAAGAAATGTAAGGCCATAAGGCAAAAACTATGGTCAAAATGTGATTTCTACAGAAGTGTATACATAGCTAAATATTAACCAGCCAATGTTTCCTAGCTTGCCTTCCTGTAAACGTAAACTTTGTGACTTCCATAATTGTTCCTATATAACGCTGCTATTGTAAAATGTCAGATTTGTCTTCGAGGTATCTTTCACCTTCTGAATTCAGAAGACCCACTGACAGTCACCAGACTAATGGGCACGTATGCAAAATGACCAACAGATCCTGGAATCCTCTACCCAAGAACTGTCTCAGAGGAGAAGACAATTTCTGCTTCCAAACCATCTGAGTTCGTCCCTAGCCAATCAGCAGACACAATTTCCCAGCCCTTTGTTCTCCGAACTACTTTTAAAAAAAACCTTAGCCCGTAAATTCTTTTGGAGGTGGATTTGAAAAACTTATCCCTTCTCCTCACTCATTGCTCTGTGATATTAAACCTTTTCTCTGCTGAAACAGAGAAAAGGAGTCTCACCCTATTGGGTTCCTCCTAGGCAACAGGCAAGGAGTCCAGTTAGGTGGTAAGAAATGTAAAACTGCTCTAGAAACAATGACTATTAAAAATATTTAGCATAATTTTTGATTCTTATTTTAAGTCACTTTTTGGATTTACTATTTTAAATAAGAAGTTTTATTTTGTGTGGAAAAAGGGCAGAGAGAAAATATATCAATATTTTCAAAAATCTAATCTCTGTATAGCTATGACATTGTGAAATACAGGTTAAGGATCCCTTATCCAAAATGTTTGGAGCCAGGGTATTTCAGATTATATTTCTTTTTAAATTTTGGAGTATCTGCATTACACCTTGAGCATCCCAAATCAAAAAATCTAAAATCTCAAATGTTCCAATGAGCATTTTCTTGAACTTTTTTCTAAAACTTTCACATTTTGGAGCATTTTGTATCTTCAATTTGGGATGCTCAATCTGTATGTATGTGGTCTTTTTTCTTTCCTAGCAAAAAGCTCCTAAAATTCTTAGAATCTCTGGAGTGATAAGAGAGTGTCTTTTGTATGCTAATGAGATGACTGGTAGCTGGGATCACTAGTTAACTTCCAGGAGGAAGGAAATACAGAGGCATGATTAGAGATTTGGGACTTTCAGCTTTGCTCCCTGACCTCCTGAGAAGGGACAGGGGCTGAAGCTTGAGTTGATCACCAATGGCCAATGATTTAATCAATCATGACTAAGTAATGAAGCCTCCATAAAAAACTCAAAAGGCCAGGGTTAAGATGGGCTTCTAGACTGCTAAAAATGTGGAGTTTTTGGAGGGTACTGGGCCCAATAGGGTCTAGGAATTCCACACCTCTTGGCACAATGTATGCCTTTCCCTAGGCATCCCTTTCACATGGCTATTTATTGGCAACCTTTGTAACATCCTTTATAATAAATGGCTACATGTAAGCAATGTGTTTTCCCTGAGTTCTGTAAGATGCTCCAGCAAATTAATCCAACCCGAGGAGAGAGTTGTGGGAATTCCGATTTATAGCCTGTCATCTATCAGAAGCACAAGTCACAACCCGGGGCTTGCAATTGGGATATGAAGTGGGAGCAGTATTGTAGTACTCAGCTGTCAAACACAGGTTGTGGGATTTCAGGCTATTTCCAGGTAGATAGTATCAGACAGCGTCAGAATTGGATTGAATTAGAGGATACAGAACTGGTGTCTACTGCTGAAATAGCTGCTGGTGGGGAGAAATCCCTGCACATTTTGGTGACCAGAGGTGAGGTGGTGTGCTGAGTGAGCAAGTGAGAGTAGGAGAAAAGCACTTGGCTTGGTTTTTCTTTTCCTTTCCTTTCGTTTTTCCTTTTCTTTTCTTTCTTTTTTTTTTTTTTTTGAGACAAAGCTTCAAGCTGTCACCCTGGATAGAGTGCTTTGGCATTACAGCTCACAGCAACCTCCAATTCCTGGGATCAAGCGAGTCTCCTGCCTCTGCCTCTCAAGTAGCTGGGACTACAGGAGCCCGCCACAACACCCGGCTATTTTTTGGTTGCAGCCATCATTGTTGTTTGGCGGGCCCAGGCTGGATTCAAACCCTCCAGCTCAGGTGTACGTGGCTGGAGCTTTAGCCCTTTAACCCACAGGCACTGAGCCACCTTTTCCTTTTTTTTTTTTTTTTTTTTGCAGTTTTTGGCCGGGCGGGGTTTGAACCCGCCACCTCTGGTACATGGGGCTGGTGCTCTACTCCTTTGAGCCACAGGCGCTGCCCTGGCTTGGTTTTTCTTGTATCTTTTACAAGTAGTGTATTATGGTTGTTTTTTTATTCATATATGTTTTTAGATAACCATTTAAGATATATATTAATTATATTTTCTGTAATAAATACATCTTATTTAGAACATAACATGGAAGAATAAAAGAAATTTAAACTACAGAGTAATTCTTTAGCATTTGCCCCAAGAATCTTTCTATTGTTTTGACAGTTGTAACACTTAAACAATATTTGAAATTGGTGTTCTGTTCTGGTGTAACTACTTTGATCTCTCAGCAGGTTTCTGGTTTGTTGTGTATTTTTTTGTTTGCTTTTTGTTTGTTTGTTTGTTTCGGTTGGTTTGTTGTTTTCTCCCTTTATCTTGAGGAAGTAGCTTCCTTTCTGTTGTCCATGTCATGTGTTATGGATTATGGGGAATTTTCTGTTGTCTTGTGAGTATGGCAAAAATTGCCTCCTTGTTGTAAATATCAATTTTTTGGAGATAGTCATAATGTTGAGTTTATGCACTCTGTGTAAGTCCATTCCTTTCTCTTTTGCCTGAAGATAAACTTGGAAATTGAATGCTTGTCACTTAAGTAATTTTCCATAAAATATCAGAAATAAATAAAAGAAAGAAGTACGCTCAAGTGAAATGTCTCGAGTGTAATTATGTAAGTGTACTACAGAAACTGAACTTGGGAGAGAAAAGAGCAGATTTTTTACAAGGTGCTCTAAGGGAAATAGAAAATGTCATATTTTAGTGTAGACAGAAAATAATGAATGAAATGTTAAAAGCAGTAACAAACAATGGATGCAACTTTTAAGAATCTACTTGTTTCTAACAAAATACCAGTCAGTGCCAGAATAAAGTTCGGATATGGCCTTTTTTCAGTTGCCTTGTCCTCAATTGGCTTGTCCTAGTCAGACCCCTTTGGCTACCAACTTTCAATCCACCATTTTAGCACAATGATTCATGTGATGAGAAGAGGAATGTGTTATTATGCCCCTAAAATTTGTCTCTCATCCACCATCTTAGTTCACTTCTACCGTATTTACTTTGTCAAGATGTGTACTTTATTTGGGAATATACAGTCTAGAAGGGAAGACTGCCATATACACAAATCATGCGAGGCCCAGGCAAACTGGGATCGACAACAGAAGGGCAAAGTAACGCCAGGACATGAGGAACTGCAGATTAGAGACTGGAGAGGGAGACTGGGCCATCTGAGTTGAGCCTTGAAGAACGATTACCGCTCAGGGTTTGGTGAGAAGCTCATTCGGTTTGGTATTACGGTTTCCTGAGGTGGGAAAGAGATGAATCAAGAAAGTGACGTGGAGCTTGATGATCTCACTGGACTGAAAAGTGTGATTTTGGAATCAAAATTAGAGCTGTCAGAGTTGGGCTTTAAGAAGAGTGTTCTACCCTTGAGAGTGGAGAGCATTGGGAAAAGGACAAGGTGGAGGAATCACGCTTTCCTCTCAACCCTACAACTCCATTACTCTTTGCCGCCAAGTGCCTCCATTTGCTCTACTCTTCAAATGAGTGAACCAGTTCGATGAAAATATTTCAAATTGTATATAAGAGCAGCACATTGTACCCCATGATTGCATCAATGTACACAGCTATGATTTAATCTTAAAAAAGTCACAGCATTTAACTCTGCTCTGTCTAGCATCTGATCTTTCATCGGGTGTTCACATTAGCACATTCTTTAAATTCTCATTTACCTGAATCCTGTGGGTCCAAGAGAAAAAAATACAATTGTGTCATCTTAAGAAAATGGTGGCAGGAAGATCAAAGTTTCTGGTTCCAGCCTTTATCTTCCTTATCTAAAACAACATAAAATATAATGAATTACTGAAAGTAAAGTATATGCAGGTTTTGAGTGTGCAGTTTTCTACTTTTTTTTTTTCAATTGAGATTGGGGTTCTGGTGGCATTTGCAGTTACTCCTTATTATTAGTTTTAATGGTTTTATGTATGAAAAAACCTAAAAAGGCAGATAATCAAAACTATCTGTTATTAAATTGTGGGAATCATTCTTAACATACCTCTCCTCTTATCAGAAGAATAGTCTGAGGACAGGAAATTCAAGGTACAAATTTGTCTTCTTCCGTTTAGGAGGAATAAGGTACTGCTCGCTGCAGCATCCATCTATATTTTAAAAATATTGGAAAGAGTCTGACACTTGGTTAGAAGCTATGTCTATAATTTATATTGTTCTGTTTATTTTCTCAGCATCTCTTTCTTCCTTGGGAACATCTCTATCCTTTGGGAAGAAAATTGCTTCTTACTTGCAGAACAACCGAATGTCCTTGGTCACAGGGCTAGGCACATAAGAGACAATGTGCGACCAAGTGGTATTTGAGGTCTTCATTTCAACTGTTCTGAGGCCAGATTAATATTTTAGTTTGGTGATGTGAGATATTAACCTTTCCCTTTTGGTATAGGATTGGCCTTGAGTTTTTGTTAACCTATAAAAAAATTCCCAAAGAAGATGCTCTTAATCCGTCAACCCTTTTCTATTCCTAACACTTCTCCCCTAGTTTATTCATGGGAGATGTGCTGGGAATGGACTTAGGCCCACAGAGTCAATGGCAGCAGGCAGTGTGCACCCTGAATATTTGGTACAGCTGCCCAGTGCACATATAAACACACAAGCCTAGTGCAGTCTGGGGCACCCCAGGTCCCCAACAGAGTGGCAGGACTAGGAACTGGCCCTGGACTAGGGGCAGTTATGGTGGGAGTAGCAGAAGCAGAAGCAGAAGCAGTGGTAGCTCTGGTGACAGCTGCAGAACAAGGACAGATGTCAAGCAACACATGAGGGAAGTGCAGGGATGGATAGGACTTGCTCATCTTTCTCCAGGGCCTGTCCTTGCATCATTTGCACAATTATTAAACTCTCTTGCCTAAATTTCAGGACAGGAGTTTCCCGTGCTCAAGCAGTCCTTTGTCAGTCAATAATGCCAAATAAAAAAAGAGCACCTACAAGGACATTGTACTAACACATGTCAGCAGTTATTAGAATTGTTCAAAGAGTTTAGAAGCTTTGGTTTCCAAAGCTACTGCAATAGTGCAAAGCAAATATCCACAAGCTTAGAAATAGAAATCAAATTTAGAGGTCATTGAATTTTGCAGAAAACAACATTGTGTTCATATGAACACTTGAATCCCAGTGATTTTACTTCTGTTCTTCAACTATACATGAAATAACAGTTTATGGGGAGAAATACAAAATGTATAGTGCTTTGGGAGGGGAGATATCAAGATAATGAAAGATCTAGGCCAGCACCAACCAATTGTATGTTTACACATTTTTTTTTTAATTTTGCTTTTTTTAGAGACAAAGCCTCACTCTTTTCACTCAGGCTGAAGTGATTTGGTTCAGTCACAGTGCACTGAAACCTCGAAATTCTAGGCTCAAGTTAGCCTCCTTTCTCAGCCTCCTGAGTAGCTGGGATTACAGATGTGTGCTGCTATACCTGGCTGAGTTTAAAATATATATTATATTAATAATATTAAAATGTTATCATTACTATTATTTTGTAGGTGTTTCATTTGCTAGGTTGTCCTGGTCTCCAACTCCTGGCCTCAAGTGATCTTCCTGCCTGGGCCTCCCAAAGTGTTGGGAATACAGGTGTGAGCCAAAACGCCTGGTGTGTGTATATATACACACCCACACACACACACATACATACTGATTCCACAAAATAAAACTAGAAACTAATGGATAAGCAGTTAGACAGGGACAAGTTTTGAACTTCATATAAAGAACTTTTTAACAGGGTGGTGCCTGTAGCTCAGTGGGTAGGGCGCCAGCCACATACACCCAGGCTGGCAGGTTTGCACCGGCCTGAGCCAGCTAAACAGCAATGACAACAACAAAAAATAGCTGGGCATTGTGGTGGGTGCCTGGAGTCCCAGTTACATGGGAGGCTGAGGCAAGAGAATCACTCAAGCCTAAGAGTTTGAGGTTGCTGTGAGCTGCAACGCTACAGCACGCTACTGAAGGTCTCATAGTGAGACTCTGTCTCAAAAAAAAAAAAAAAAAAAAAGAAAAAAGAAAAGAAAAGAAACAAACAAAAAAGAAAAAAACCTTTTTAACAACTACTATATCTAAGATGTGATGGGTGACTAGATTAGATACCCTTCAAGGTCCCTTTCATGCACACCTATATTGTATGATTTGAATGTTGGGTATACTATGGAAAAAATTTATTTCCAGCTTGTTAGCAATGCAATATTAAGGTCACTTAGGACACCCAGGATAGGTGGCCTTGTCTATTTTTCTATTAAATCCTGGGTAATATATACTCTGTCAATCTCTAAGATTCATAGTTCTATTTTCTACTTACCATTTTTGAGAAAACTCCATTATGAAAGTAATTTGTGGAGAAAAAGAAAAATTTCAAGACCAAAAATTTCTTGAGGCTATTGATGTACACATTCTATAAATTCTTCACTTTTCAGCTTTGATAGGTTTCTAAGGTTTTGTCTCTAAAATATTGACAGGTAAGCATTAAGAATGATGTGATTTCTAGGTTAGATAATGGCTAATTACTTCCAATACAAGCATCATCTCACTAGATGGATGCAGGCTCCACAATCAATTTTTGCTTAGATTTGTGAAATTATCTTTTTGTGTGACACTCAACTTTGGAAAAATTATAAAGTTAAGATAATTATTCATTTATTTAACAATTCAAAAGCATTGGAAAATGAAACGATTCAACAAGAAATATTTACATTGCGCACTATAGTGTAAGCAATATGCAGACACTGTGGCTACAGAGAGGGATGTACTACCGGCTTTGAACTCATAGGGTTTATGGTCAAATGCAGAAGATAAACAAGCTATCAATCACAGCTTGGAAAACACAAACCGCCTGCACCTCTTTCTGTCCCTCTTTCCTGCCCCTATGCTCACCTCCCTTGCTCCTTTCCCTGCCACCGTGCCACACCCCCACCTTCTATCTTACAAATCTGAGGAAGGCAAAACCTGGGTACACTACATCCGGGAACCCTGTCCGCGATCGCTCTCCAGACCTGAAAGCGGCGATATAGGGGGGCCGAGGCCTCCCGCTACGTGTGGTTAGAAGTGACCTCATTCTCAATGTTCCTTCTATGAGAGGTGAACGGCCCATTCACTATTTCCCCGGTTACTGATGAAATTTTTCTCACCTAACAAAGAGGGAGGCTTTTTGCACCAACATTCCCATTCCTTCACCCACCCGGCTTATTTACCTCCATCCCCACCCCCACTGCCGCATTCAATCTTGGAAGGCCCCAAGCAGGGTCCCCGGATGTGGCGTGCCCCATCCATCTTGTGAGTCAGAGGGAGGTGAAGCTTGATCTGAAGGGCCCCAAGTCAAGTCAGCAGCAGAAAGACTCTGGTCGTGCCGGACCTCATAGTGATAAACTCGAGGGAGGAGAGTGGAGAATTCTCACCACATATAAGGGGAACACTGGTCCTGCAAGGGAACACTTGTTTTTGTTGTCAGCCCTCAGGTGGGGCCCCTAATGGGCTGTTTCCCAACTTCCATTTTGTGATTCTGAGGGGTGTGGCTTAACAGCAGAGGGAGGAGTCCTAGATTTGGCCAATCATTGAGGGGAGAATACTGTGGGGGGGGGGCTGGGTACCTCCCACTACATATATAGGGGCACCAGCCCTGCCTGCTGTGCCAGTTCTTACCGGGAGGCTCTGGCTGGTGTCTTCAGTGGTGCTGTTTCCTGACTTTCATCTCAGGAGTTCAGAGAGCGGTGAGGCTATCTCCGAGGGGTACGGAGTTAACTTGGTCGAGAGAGGAGTTCCAGGCTTGACCAGACTTTAAGATGGGAACCCTCAAGGAGGATGGTGGACCTATCACCACTTAGCGGGCAGCATGGCCCTGCTGTTGTTACTCCAGCGATGTCTCAGGCATCCATTTTTGTGACTTCCATTTTTTTAGCCTGAGGGGCCCAACTCTGGTCAGCAAAGGAAGGACTCCTAGGTTCTGCTCAGGATCAAAGTGAGGAGCTGGAAGAAAACCACAAATAGAGGGGCCCCTATGCCTGCCCTATGCTTGCCATCAGCCCTGAGTAGCCCAATGTAGGATTGCTAGATGTTATATATACAGAATTCTGTGCTGGGATTCTGCAGGGACAGGGGTGAGGCTTTTTTGGAAGGGGTCCTGTTGTTTGCTCCGGTCAACCCTAGATAGGATTCCTGGATGTGGAGTATCCAGACTTTCATCTTGGGAGTTGGAAACCCAAGGTTTTTTTCTGAAATGTTCCCTAGTGTGGGCCTTGGACAGTGACCCTAGACAGGATTCCAGGAAGTGGTGTGTCCGGGCATCCATTTTGAGAGTCAGACACGTGAGGTTTTTTCCTGAGGTGGCTCCTGCTGTGGGCCCTGGGCAGCACGAGACAGGATTCCAGGAAGTGGCATATCCAGACTTCCATCTTGAGAGTCAGGGTCCTGAGACTTTTTCTGAGCTGGCTCGATTCTTGTAGGTAGAGTAGTCCCAGCTCCTGTCCTGCTTCAGGGAGAGCAGTATCTGAGGGCAGTGGAGGTTCCATAGACACCTACCCGTAACGTCAGCATTGAAAATCCCCAGGTAGCGGATTTAGGTGTCACCTGCCACCCTCTCCCCACTTTCTTTCCTGATATCTTAAGGAGATGGGGTCCTTGGGCTGAGAGAAACATTCCCAGATCATCAGAAGGGAGGCAGTGCAGGCACTTTGGGGATATAAATATTTTGAGGATGGCTAATGGGACCTTTCACCACAGACAAGAGGGAGCAGGGGGAAAAACCCCTGTCCCTGTTTCCTGCCTCTGTCCCCACCTCCTTTTGCTTTCTCCCCTGCCACTGTGCCACCCCCACCTTCTATCTTGGAAGTCTGAGGAAGCCAAAACCTGGATACATCACATCCAGCAACCCTGTTTGGGATCTCCCAGGCTCAAAAGCAGGGACATAGTAGTGTGGTTGGATGTGACCTCACTCCTAATGTCCCCTTTATCAAAGTACTCACCTCTCTGTGACCCTCCCCACCCTGCAATAACCATGGTGGAGCTCAGGCAGCAGTGCTTGCTCACTTGGAGCTTGCCCTGTAGAACTGAGGCCTTGAGATGAGGGAGGGCTATGAATACTTTGAGGAAAGACAGAGGGTACTCCTCCCTACAGAAGAAATGGGCTCCATCACCCGCTGTCAGCCCTGGAAGGGTCCAGGATGCAAGCTCCAACCTCAGCCTTGCAGAGGGAGTCCTAGACCCTGCTGGGGGTCATTTTAAGGACTGAACAAACACTTTACACCACAGAACAATGGGGACCCAGTCTTTCTCTGCTCTTTCTCTCAACAAGGGAAGATCCGGGCATGGTGATTAGATGTGGCATTCCTTTACTTTTGTCTGGGGGAGGAGACAACCTTGGTCTGATGGTTGTGGCTTGAGTTCAGCAAAGGGAGGAGTTCATGCCCTTCAGGAGTCAAGATGAGGATGCCAAAGAGGATTTAGGAGACCTGCTACCTGTAGAGGGATCCCACTGAAATGTTTCTTCTAGTCAGCCCCGGGAGGCAATGGGAACAGGGTTGCCAAATGTACATCCTCACTTCCACTTTAAGAGACAAGGGAAGTGAGGATGTTTCTGAGGGTGTAACCCCAGGTAAACAGTGAACACAGTCTTAGGCCCTACCAAGCATCAAGGAGATGATCCTGAGGGAGGACTGAAGGGACCTCTCGTCTTAAGTGGATGCTTCCCTTACCCACCCCGACTCTGCTGTCAGCCTTGGGAGACTGCAGGCAAGGTTTACCAGATATGGCCCTTGGTGTGGACTGCAGGCTCACTCTCCACTCTCCCCAGAAAAGAGGGATCCTACAGAGTCTGACTATCCCCTCTTCTCAGCCCTGGGAGGATCCAGGCTGGAGTTGTCAAATGGAAGGGGCTCTAACCTCTGCCACAAGCTCTCCCAGGAGCTAAAGGACTGCAGAGGTTCAGAATGGTAAGATCTTGGTTGGAGGGGGAGACTTCATATCAGCAGAGAGTGGGACAGGCCCTGCTAGGAGTAAAAGTGAATACTTTGAGGCAGGACTGACTGTTTCCCCCAACATAACAAACCTGGGAAGAGGTGACTAAATTTTGTGCCCTTTTATTTTTGTCTGTGTCCCAGGGAAGTGAAAGCTTTGAGCTCAGCCTGTGACACCAGCAGAGAAGGAATTCCAGGATCGGTTGAGAGCCAAGGTAAGGTAAAGACATTGAAGGAGGACTAATGGTACTCATTAACCCAGACAGAGGGGGCCCACAGAAACTTCTCTTTGTCCCTGCTGTGAATCCTGCAACTGTCTAGGCAAGAATGGCGAGACGTAGTATGCCTTCACTTTTTCAAGTTGTGGATGCCAGTCTCTCTAGGAGCTGAGTCCTCAGGCTGAGAGGGTATGATCAGGTACTCAGAGGACATGTGACCAGGCCCTTTAAGGAGTAAATTAGAGGAAGACTCTGAGAGAAGAGAGAGGGTCCCTCCATAGCAGAGCAGATGGCTTCCAGCATTTGCTGTCAGCCTGGGAAACTCCAGGTAGAGGTGGCTAGATGTGAGTCTCTTCACTTTTGTCTTAAGGGCCTCAGAGAGGTGAGTGTCTTCATCTGACCAGAAAATCAGCTCAGCCGAGGAAGCCACATCAGGTTATCAGAAGTCTTCCTGGACTGCCAGCAGTCAAGGTAAGGACCTTGGGTGAGAACAAAAACTCCCAATTAAGAAAAAAAAGATTCCGACAATCTGGCTGTCTCCTGTTCTCAGCCCTGGGAGAACCCAGGCAGGGATGGTGGGATGCGGTGCACCTTGGCTTTTTCCCAGGGTGGGAGCAGATGTCTCAGAGAGGTGAGGTTTGGGTCTAATGGGACAACGTCAGATTTCAGCTCAGGCTATTCAGAGAGAAAAGATGTAGTCTATGAGGGAAGATTTAGGGAATCCCCCGTGCAGAGCAGATGGGGTTCAGCCCTTGCTGTCAGCCCTAGAAGGCCCAGGCAGCAGTGACCAGATGTTGTGCCTTGTCACTTTTGTCTGTGTTCTCAGAGAGGTTAGGACATTGGTCTGACGGATTGACAATCTGAAGAGGAGCCGTATCAGGTCAACAGGAGGACTTCCAGACTGCTAACTAAGGTAAGGACCCTGAGTAAAGACTGAGGGCACACCACCCCTCCTAGGACTGAAGGCGCACTCAGCCCTACTTTGCCCTTGTTATCAGCTCTTGGAGTCCCTGAAGCACAGAGGTCAGGAGTGGTGCGCGCTTAATTCCATGTTGCTGTTCTCAGGGAAGCGAAGGCTTGTTCTGAGGTGGGTAGACCCAGGATAGCAGAGAGAGGAGTCCCAGGCCCTGCCTGGTGTCAATATGAGAAACAAGGGTACCTGTCACATAGAATAGAATCCTCACAGAGTTTGCTCGTGTCTTGCTGTCATTCCAGGGAGCCCTGTGCAGGTGCAGTGCTGTCTCACTTAAGGTCTCAGGAATTAGGGATCTTATTCTAAAAATTTTGCCTCCCATCATCAGAGTTAAAGTCCAGGCCTTGCTAGAGGAAAGATGAGGACCTTCTTAGTGAGCAAGAAGGAGCTCATCACCCCTGGAGTGTGAGGACCTTCTAGACTCTGCCTTCTATGTCGATCAGTCCCAGGGAGCCCAGGGCTGTGCTTACAGTCTGCAGCTTGAAAGGACCTCTGAATGCCTCTTACAGGGCTTTAGGAACTTGGAGTGGGGGCCTTGGTCAGTGTCACGTGCCCTAAGATCACAGAATAGAAGAGTCCCTGTCAAAGTGAGGCATATGCTTTGAATATGTACCAAGGGCCCTAGTCCCAAGAACAGCGGGACCCTCATAGCATCCAACCCCACCCTCTCTATCATCAATCCTGGAGTTTCAAATTTGCTGACTCGCTGCACCTGAGGCTCTTTTCCCCTCCTCCTACCATTTCCTAGGGGAAAGACAGTCTAGGAAGACAGAAGACCCGGGAATCCCTGAAACACCACCTAAAGAGAAAACCTAGAGCCTCTTTGTCAGGTCATAATGGGTGATATTCTCAGCTGAGGCCATTCACAATGTTTCTGTCTCTCCAGGTCTGTGGAATCTCATCACTCATACTCCTGCTGACACTCCTATCTGCTTCTCCAAACAAGAGTAATCATGCCTCTCTCCCCAAAGCGTCCTCGCTTCTCCTTCGAGGAGGTCTTTGAGGACCCACTTGACTTAAATGAATTGGAGGAAATACAGATCCCTGACAGTGAGGAGGATGACTCCTCTTCCCTTTCCTGGTCCTCTTTCCTCTTCTCCTTTCCATCTACTTCCTATTCCTCTTCCCCCCGTTCCTCTCCCTCACCCCCTTCTTCCCCTCACCTCTCCCTTATCTCCTGCTCCTCATCTTCCTCCTCTCCTACTTCCTCTTCTGATTCCTCCTCATCCTCATCCCCCTCTTTACTGGTTCTGGAAAGTTCAGAGGAAGAGGAGTTTGCTGCTGAGATGCTGACTTCCTCCCATATTTCTTCGAGCATCTGCTCCTCTTCCATTTCATGGAGCATGTCAGACGAAGAGCCCAACAACCAAATAGCAGAGGAGAGTTCAAGTATTCTGCAATCCTTAAAGGACTCTGAATATTTTCTGAAAGACCCAATAGAAGAAAAGGTGATTGATTTGGTGCATTTCCTGATTGTCAAGTATAGATCAAAGGAGCCCATTACAAAAGAGGAAATGCTCCAGGTTGTTGCCCAAAGTACTAGCCAATTCCCTGTGATTTTAAACAAAGCATCTAAATGCTTGCAGCTGATCTTTGGCATTGATGTGGAGAAAGTGGACCTAAGTGGCCACTCCTATGTCCTTGTCAACTCACTAAATCTCACTTATGATGAGATGCTTTGTGTGGATGACAACCTAAGCATGCCTAAAAATGGTCTCTTGATAATTGTCCTAGGTGTGATATTCATAGAGGGTAACTGTGCCTCTGAGGAAAGCATCTGGGATTTCCTAAATATGATGGGATTGTATGCTGGGAGTGAGCACTTCATTTATGGGGAGCCCAGAAAGCTCATCACTGTAGATTGGGTGCAGGAAAATTATCTAGAATATCGGCAAGTGCCCAATAGTGACCCTCCACACTATGAATTTCTGTGGGGTCCAAGAGCTCATGCCGAAACCAGCAAGATGAAAGTCCTAGAATTTTTGGCCAGAGTCAAAGGGTCAGACCCCACTTCCTTCCCCATCTGGTATGAGGAGGCTTTGCTCGATGAGCAGGAAAGAGCCGAGGCCGAGTTTAGCTCTACAGACAGTGACGCTTCCACTTCCACTTCACAATATTGGTCGGAAGCTTCACCTCGCTCAGATGAAGAATGAGGCACATTGTTCACTCTGTGTTTGAAGAGGGCAATGAAGGTTCTAAGTACGGAGGGCCAGAGGCTGGGGAGAACACAATGTATGGCAGCTTTGTGTTCCTTTTATTTCTTTTTCTTTTTTTTTTTTTTTATTAAATCATAACTCTCTACATTTATGGGACACAATGTGACGATTTGATACACAATGTGGAATGCTTAAATCAAACTGTTTAAAATAACCATCACCTCACTTATTTTTTTGTGATAAGACATTTGTAATATACTCTTATATTGTTCTGAAAGGTTCTCTTGCATTGTGCACGTTAGGCGAGGTCCCACCAGATACCCTTCCTCCACTTGCCCTCTATATAGGTGGCACAGAAGTTTGTATTTTTTTGTGGAGACTATTTTTCAAATGCTGTTTCTTTTACTACAAGAATTATTACCTTTAGAACCTTAAGTTTATGAAGGCCAGGCAAGGTGTTTCACATCTATAATCCTAGCAGTTTGGGAGGCCGAGGCAAAGGGATTACTTGAGTCCAGGAGTTTGAGAATCTAAGTTTGTGAATGACATTGGCCACACGTTTATTGTTTATTGATGTTTATCAGCTTTACAGAAAACATACAGAAAAAAATGTGCTATGCTTAACATTTGGATTTCTTTAACCATTTTAGTTTATTATGTAAAATTAAGTTATAAATACGTGGATTTGCTTGGCTTATTAAAGAAAGTGGGAGAAATATTAATAAATAGTAAGAGTTAAAGTTTTGGCTGACTAATTCTTTTTATTTTCCAAATGGTCATTGGGTATTTTGTCTTTGAAAGTCACTGTGGGGATGCCATGATAAGCAAGAAATACCCCACCCATAGAATGGTAGAGTCTAGGAACAGCAGTCATATCAGGAAAATGGTGACATGTCTCTACTCTTTCTGGTCCTGTTTCCTGTAGGCCTGGTAGTCATACTGGTCACACATGCTCAGTCAATTATTGCCTAAAAAAAACTTCATTCAAATGACTTGATTTAAGCTATGTGCATATTATTTAGTATCTTAGTATTTGACATTTCATCTAGATTTACATGTAGTTTCCTTTGGTATCATGTATTTCAAAATAGTAACTGATGTGTGACCCCAGCTTTCTTTCCCATGTTGCACTAAGTAGCACTAAGTCGCTTTTTTGGAAAAAACAATCTCGATTCACCAAAAAGATTTTAACTGACTGAAAAAATGACTTTTCTGCAGGCAAAGGATCCATAGTGCTTAAGAATTCAAGCATGGTGCAAAGTATTCTTAGATTATATAACATAAACAATAGTCGCCTGGTCATGCCAGGAATTACCTAGCACCCAATCACCATAGTAAAACAGGCTTGCTGGAGCTTGGCGCCTGTGACTCAATAGGCTAAGGCGGCAGCCACGTACACCTGAGCTGGCGGGTTTGAATCCAGCCCGGGCCCGCCAAACAACAATGGTGGCTGCAACTAAAAAATGGCCGGGCATTGTGGCAGGTACCTGTAGTCCCAGCTACTTGGGAGGCAGAGGCAGGAGACTCGCTTGAGCCCAGGAGTTGGAGGTTGCTGTGAGCTGTGATGCCACAGCGTTCTATCCAGGGTGACAGCTTGAGGCTCTGTCTCAAAAAAAAAAAAGAAAAGAAACAGGCTTGCTGGGACTATCTCAGGGTTTGACTGGAAAGAGTTAAGACCAAAAGGACAAGTATAAAGTTCTGGGGGACCTAATACAGCCACATATTAACCCTTTTCTTGCTTCCTCTTCCTCCTCTCCTCCCAAGACAAAGACACAAAGTATCTGGTTAGCTCCACCCCACACACTTTGGGCCAAAGACTCTAACCTTGCAGGCAAGCTGTGAAATTTGCCCACCAGCTGTGACCCCATGTAAAAAAGGTCTCTAACTGCCCCCAGGTACAGAGGCCACCTTTGTACTTCCCAGGTGTGTCACCCTCCCCTTTCAGTAAACTGGAATGGGCTGCCCATATGAAGCCCTTTTGATACAGGACAGGTGGCTTCCCAGCTAACTGGGTGTAGCTGAGGGGTGGACCAGCTGCCTCCGTCTTGGTGGGGTTGGAGTGGTGGCAGCCACCAGAGGAACCAGTGGGCATGAGGTTCCAGTAGCTAGAGGGGAGGGACAACTGCTAGGGAGACACCAGCCCTTAAAGTTTCCTTCCTCTTGCACTTAAGGCTGAACAGGAAACCCCCATTTCCTACGCCTAGGTCAATTTCATGTAAATTTCCTAGGCCTCAATTTCTTAATATATTCATTCACCTTGAACCAGCGGAAGGGACTGTATCCATTCATTAATCCACTCATTCACCTTGCCCCAGCAGAAAGGACTGTATTTGTTACCAAGTCCTTGCCTCCTGTAACTACAAAGAACCCATGTGACTATATATACCCCTTGACAAAGAGCCCAGAGAGAGAGAGAAATTTTCCCCAACTTGGGCTGTTTCTCTTTGCCAGGAGCTTTGGTGTTTTTGTATTCTTTTCTGTAAATAAATCCTGTCCTACCACTGATGTGTGGTCTGTGGATTCATTCTTCAAATCACTGAGACCAAGACCTACTGAAGATGAAATTCTGGTATCACTTTCACCTGTTCATTTACAAGGTGAAAGGTGTACTAACTCAAGGTCTTGGGCCCTGGAAGTGACCCATAGCCTATTTGTCAAAGTGACTTGACCCATGGCAGCAGGATGGCCGATTTGTCTGCGAGTTGTTGTAGCCAAGCCACCTCCCTGTTGGTATGAGAAGTGGATAAGCTAACTTTGGGCCTGGACTTAAATCTGATGGCCCACATACTGTAGAAACCCTCCTTTGGGGAGCCAGTGGTCATTGGATGTCGAATACCAGACTCACCTGGTACCAGAGTCTGCTTTTAGATGAGCCACACCTGAAGTTCAATCCCACCCAGAGCCTGAATCCGGAGACCCTGCTGCCAGACGATGACCCACAAGAGCCCCTCCGTGACTGCAAGGATGTGCTGGACCTTTGCCGAAAGTGCCACATGGACCTGTGGGACACCCCATTCCAAAACACTGATGCCACCTTGTACACTGATGGAAGCAGCTATGTCCAAGAGGGAACTGGAAAGTGGGAGCTGCTGTGACCACCCAGGATGAGGTAATAGGGGGTACAGGCCCTGCCGGCTGGCACTTCGGCTCAGAGAGCCAACTTAATCACATTAGCCCAGGTCCTCTGACGGGGAATAGACAAAATGATTACCATCTACACCAACAGCCAATATGCATTTGGGACAGTACCCATGAATGGCCAGATTTACAAGGAAAGAGAACTTCTCACTTCGGCAGGAAAACTATTTTAAAAAAATGAAATCCTGGCCCTATTTATTAGAGGCTCTTTGGCTCCCCAAGAAGGTAGCTGTCATCCATTGCCCAGGACACCAGAAGCCTAATTCCCCAGAGATGATAGGTAATTACATGGTGAACGGGACAGTCCGAGAAGTGGCCTTGAGCCTGGTGAGACACCTAGACATTCTACCTGAGGCTGTCTGCTTCCCCACTCCAGTCCTCCTACTACCCCCACATACTCTAGAGAAGAAAAGAAATTTGCAAAAGAACAAGGAACCTAAGAAATAAGAGATGGCTGGTTGTGGCTCCCCATTGGCTGGGTTTATCTATCCGACCCACTAGGGAGGGAGCTGATATGACAACTCCACTCGGTAAACCATCTAGGAGGCAAGAAAATGCAAGAACTCTTGCAGCCAAAGTACTTGTTTGAAACCTTGGCACAATTCTCCTGCTCCACAGCCACCCATTGTGAGGTAGGTGAAAAAGTAAATGTGAGGGCGGCGCCTGTGGCTCAAAGGAGTAGGGTGCCGGACCCATATACTAGAGGTGGTGGGTTTAAACCCAGCCCCGGCCAAAAAAAAAAAAAGAAAGAAAGAAAAAAGAAAAGGAAAGAAAAAGTAAATATGAAGGTGGGCTGAGTCCGTCAATGGGAATTTGCCTTAGGAGACACATGCCCGGAGAAAGTTGGGAAATTGACTTGACCAAAATCCATCCTGCCAATTGAGGATATAAGTACCTCTTAGTATTAGTAGATACATTCTCAGGTTGGGTAGAAGTTTTACCCACCAAAAATGAAACTGCCTTGACCACAGCCAAAATCTCCCACATGAAATCATCTCTAGATACGGGCTACCTCTCTCCATTGGCTATGATGATGGGCCGGCTTTCATCTCTGCTCTAACCCAGGCACTCAATAAGACTCTAGGAACACAGTGGAAACTTCATTGTGCCTAATTGACCCCAAAGTTCAGCCAGGTAGAAAGAACGAACCGGACTCTAAAAGAAATCTTAACCAAACTCATTGAACAAACTGGTGACAGGTGGACGGAGCTCCTCTGCTTAGCAGCCCTTAGAGGGCAATTGTACCCCATACTGGGCAGGTTTCGCCCCTTATGAAATAATGTATGGCAGACTCCCTCCCCTACTCCCAACGTGAAACCCACTTAGGAGAAGTAAATAACCACTCTCTTCTGAAGTATCTCTAAACCGTCCATCAGGTTCAAACAGTCCTTCCACTCCTAGTTTGAGATGCACACCCCAGTGCACAGGAGGTGAGCAGAAAACTCAAACCTGCCTTTGAGCCAGGTGACCAGGTATATGTAAAATCAGTCCAGAAAGGACTGGGATAAAGGGAGGGTGGTGGTGAATATATCCTGGGCAGATAATACTAAAGTCCCAGAAGCCACATGGCAGAGTCCAGATCCCACATTTTATACTGATTTGTGTAAATTGTTTGATTCCTTTCAGTGAAACCAAGATGGTCTCTGCACCAAGGAATGGGTAAAACGTTCCTTGAGTGTGGGACAACGCAGGGTGAAAAAGGCTTCCAGAAACTTGATTTCTACTTCTGTGGGACCCTGGCAAAGAGAAGATCCTGCCTGAATATATATATATTTTTTGAGACAGAGCCTCAAGCTGTCACCCTGGATAGAGTGCTGTGGCATCACAGCTCACAGCAACCTCCAATTCCTGGGCTCAAGGGAGTCTCCTGCCTCCACCTCCCAACTAGCTGGGACTGCAGGCGCCCACCACAATGCCCGGCTATTTTTTGGTTGCAGCCATCATTGTTGTTTGGCGGGCCCGGGCTGGATTCGAACCCGACAGCTCAGGTGTACGTGACTGGCACCTTAGCCCATTGAGCCACAGGCACTGAGCCATGCCTGAATATTTTTGCCCAGCTTGGGAACATGTAGCCATTACCACCTATGAGGGAAGGTCAAATAATACTACGGAGCATATCATCATCTGGAGGGCTGGGTGACCCATATGTGCCACGTCTTGCACCTATAACCTCACTTTCATCCAGGTGAGGAACTCCGCCCTACACACCTGGGCAGGAGAGTGGACGTGGGGAATCAGGTATTGGATGACCAGACCAGACCATGGAATGCTACTCACAATCCAGCGGTTTTCCTGACCACAGAGTCCACCACAGCCAGTGGGGCCTCTCACAAGAGTTGAAGACCTTATATTTGCCCTCCACTACCCTGTTCTCCACAACTCTAGACCGAAAGCCCCTCCTCCCCCCTAGCCTGCTAAGCAGCTAAATAACCTGCACCATCTCTTAAAAACTCCTCTGCTTGACCTGGCCGCAGTATCGTGGCCCCCATACTTTACTGGTCTAGAGTAAAACCAAGATGCTTCCCTGTGTGCATGGCTAACCCCGCCCCTTACCCTAGGAGATAAAGCCAGGGGAGTGGGCTGCCTTCACACCCTGGGTTATAACCTAACTGAGTCCCCCCTGGAAACAGTATGCAGCTCCACCCAAGATCTGAGCCCCTTGTAGCATATTTTGCCCCAAATGGAACCTGACTGGCACGTACCCCAGGCCTAACCTGATGCATTACCACACAACTGATGCAACCGGTTGGAGCTTGTGCTGTAGTCCATGTACTCCCACAAGTATATTTTTATTCAGGTCCTGAAGGAGAAAACCAAATTTTCCCTCCTTCATGAACCCCCACAGAAAGAGAGTGCCACTCCTGCTCCAGTTCTCTTAGGACTAAGTGTCATAGGAACTGTTGCTATAAGCACACTGCACTAAAAGGCTTAGCAGCTGTGTACCAACAAATTGATTAAGATCTAGGGGGACTCCAGTCAGCTGTAGACATGCTATACAACTAGGTGGAGTCCCTAGCAGAGGTAACGCTCCCAAACCGTAGAGGCTTGGATTTCCTGTTTCTAAACCAAGGAGGACTATGGGCTCTCGCTCTTGCTACGCTTTTTTTTTTTTTTTTTTTTTTTTTTTGCGGTTTTTGGCTGGGGCTGCGTTTGAACACGCCACCTCTGGCATATGGGGCTGGCGCCCTACTCCTTTGAGCCACAGGTGCCAACCCTGGTCTAGCACATTTGAACTGTAGTGATTCACCAGCTTCAGCCTCCCAGCATACTAGGATTACAGGGGTGAGCCACTGTGCCCTGCCCAGCCTTGAAACACATATGTTGATCAGTTCATACATTGAAGCCCTAACCCTTCATGTGACTATATTTGGATATTGGATCTACAGGGAGATAATCATGGTTAAATGAGGTTATAATGCTGGAGCCCTAATCCAATAGGTTTACTGTCATGTGTTGCCTACTACGTACCTGGCTTATATGGTATGGCCTATTGCTCCTAGGCCACAAACATGTACAGCATGTTGCTGTACAAAATAGTGTAGGCAATTCTAACACAATGCTAAGTATTTGTGTATCAAAGCATATCTAAAAATCAGGTACAGTAAGAATAAGGCATAAAAGTTTAAAAGTGATATAGTCGTAGAAGGTACTTACTATGAATTGAAGTTATGGGACTGGAAGTTGTTCTGGGTAAGTGAGTGAGTTGTGAATGAATGCGAAGGCCTAGGATGTGAAAGTACACTGCTGTAGACTTGATACACACTGCCTGCTACATTAGGTTATATCGAATTTGTAAAAATATTTTCTTTCTTAATAATAAATGAACGTTATTGTAAGTTTTTTAATAAAGTTTTCATTTTTGAAAAATTTTGACTGCTTTGTAATAACACTTAGCTTAAAACAGAAACACATTTTCTAAGGAAAAAAATTCCTTTTCACTTTTGAAAGCTTTTGGTTAAAAACGAAGACACAACACATACATTAGCAAAGGTCTACACATGGTCAAGATCCCCAGTATCGCTGTCTTCCACCTCCACATCTCATCTCACTGGAAGGGGGCAATAACTTGCAAGGTGCTGTCATCTCCTATTATAACAATACCTCTTTCAAAATACCTCTTGAAAAACTTGCCTGAGACTCTGCTTGAGGAGGTGTCACTCTGTTCAGATATATGTTCATGATGGTTTGCTTAGGCTTATTTCTTTTTATCATCATTCTTCTAAGCATAAACTCCATCATGAACATTCCTCTCTATTAATAAAAACCCTTTTGTGTTGGAGTTCATGTTTCCAAAATGTCGAGGAGCTTTTTGAAGTCTGCAAAAGCTCCTGCAAAACCTTTCACTGTGTATTTTGTTGGGGGGGGGTTATTATTTTCCTGCAATTTTCTTTTCTCTTGCCTCTTTTTCATCTGTATGTCCTGTTCCAGTTCCAACAACTCCTCATTAGTCAGTTCCTTGGAAATCACCTCTAGGAACTTCTCAATGGCATCCTCACTCACACCAGGTTAAAGTTGTTTGCCATTTCAACTTCAGCCTTGTTGATTTTTCAACCTCTTCACCTTTAGCAAAACCTTTAAAGTCATATACAAACTTCTTGAGTGTTTATTTTGAGATGCCATTCATACAGTCCTTGGTGACATCACCCTAAGCTCAAGCAAAGTTCTTGACGCAGTCATAGATATAATCCTTCCAGAATTGTATCAGTATCTTTTGTAATTGCATAAATAGGCTGGGCACGTGTTTTCCTGGTATGATAGGTTTTAAAAACTTGTACTCGCCTGTGGTCCTAGCTACTTGGGAGGCTAAGGCAAGAGAATTGCCTAAGCCTGGGAGTTGGAGGTTGCTGTGAGCTGTGTGACGCCACGGCACTCGACTGAGGGCGATAAAGTGAGACTCTGTCTCTACAAAGAAAAAAAAAGAAAGAAAGAAAAAAAGAAATTAATAATCATAACATGAGAAAAGTAAGAACTAATCTCCTAAAACGCTAACAAAGGGGGAGGCGCCTGTGGCTCATCCAGAAGGGCACCGGCCCGATATTCCGAAGGTGGCGGGTTTAAGCCCGGCCTCTCCAAACTGCAAAACAGAAAAATAGCCAGGCATTGTGGCGGGCGCCTGTAGTCCCAGCTACTCGGGAAGCTGACGCAAGAGAATCACCCAAGCCCAGGAGTTGGAGGTTGCTGGGAGCTGTGTGACGCCCCAGCACTCTACCCAGGGGGATAAATTCAGAATCTGTCTCTAAAAAAAAAAAAAAAAAAAAAGATAATAATAATAAAAATAACCCAGCTTTAAAAATAAAATAAAAAAATAAAACCCCAGCCTTAAAAAAAAAAAAAAATCAAAAGAAAAAAAATCCTAGCCTTATTTATCTTTTGGAGGACAAAATCTCACTGTCTCACTATGTGACCCTCAGTAGAGCGCTGTGACATGACTGCTGACAAAAACCTCAAACTCTTGGGCTTAACTAGTGGTTCTCAACTTTCCGAATGCTACCACAGTTTAATACAGTTCCCGTATCAAAAAATAATAATAATAAAAAAAAAGCCTTAAAAAACAAATAACAAAGAAAAAATAACCCAGCCTTAATAAAAAAAAAGTAAAGGGGTGGTGCCTGTGTCTCAGTGGTAGGGCACCAGTCCCATATACTGAAGGTGGCGGGTTCAAATCCGTCCTCTGCCGAACTGCAAAACAGAAAAATAGCCAGGCGTGGCGGGCGCCTGTAGTCCCAGCTACTCGGGAGGCTGAGGCAAGAGAATCACCCAAGCCCAGGAGTTGGAGGTTGCTGGGAGTTGTGTGACGCCACAGCACTCTACCCAGGGCGATAAAGTGAGGCACTGTGTCTACAAAAAAAAAACTTGTAGTGTGCGTGAAGCCCGACTGACTCCATTTTGTATCAGCTGACTCCATCTTGTTTATGGTTTAAAACTTTGCAGCCCCCACTGCCCTTCCCCTTACATATTGTTACAGGCCCTTCAGAAAGAGTAAGTTTCGAGTTGCAAGACCTTGAAAACTCCCAGTGTGGATACAACGCCTACTCTCCTTAAAGGCCCTATAGACCCTAATCTTGCTTCTGTAACCGCTTCTCTTCTAGAACCCTTCCCCGAAAGCACAAGTTAAAAACCCTGCTCCCCCTGCTTCTCCTGTTTGAGAGATTTTGGGGGGTATGAACCCCTCTCTCAGTGCTGGTTAATAAAGGACCCTAAAAACTCAATTGGACTCAGTGTGCTGGTGTAATTGTCTAATTTCCACTCGCATTTAGGTACAGTATAACTCCTTGATCCAGTGTTTGGATCAAAGAGGTAGTGTTTAAGGGGAGAAACACCACTTTAATATTGGGATGAAGATCCCCAATAAAAGGAGGATATGCTAGTCAGCCATAAAAAAGACGGAGACTTTGCATCTTTTGCATTACCCTGTACAGAGTTGGAGAACACAAGAATAGAAAAGCAAGTAGCCAATGTATTCAATAATAATAGTAGATGAACCAATACATGCCCACACAGAGATAAACTCAATTTAATTCAAGTTGGGGGGGGAGGAGGGACCAGGGAGGAGAGAGGGAGGGGAATTGGTGTGTTCTCACCTAACAGGCACAATATAAGGGTATATGACACACCTTCTGGGTGAAGGGCAAAACTACAATAGGGACTTCACTTAACAAATGCAAACATTGTAACCTAATTGTTTGTACCCTCATAGTAATCTGAACGTAAAAAAAGAAAAAGAAGGGCAGTGCCTGTGGCTCAGCGAGTAGGGCGCGGACCCCATATACCGAGGGCTGCTGGTTCAAACCCGGCCCCGGCCCAACTGCATCAAAAATTAGCCGGGCGCTGTGGTGGGCGCCTATAGTCCCAGCTACCTGGGAGGCTGAGGCAAGAGAATCGCTTAAACCCAAGAGCTGGAGGTTGCTGTGAGCTGTGACTCCACAACACTCTACCGAGGGTGATAGAGTGAGACTCTGTCTCCACAAAAAAAAAGAAAAAGGAGGATGTTCTGGTGTATTATAAACGAGAAGCAAAATAGTGAAAGCTATGTTATTCCCCAAACAGTATTTCTCCATTTTGTGGGCATAGCAGTTCAGGAGGGCATCTGGGAAGAGGAGCTGGGCCATCCCTGACTTCTTCCTGCTCTTGGAGCACAATGGAAGTGTGTGATTATTGATAAGCTTGAAAGCCCTGGGGTTCTCACAGTGGCAGATCACAGAGTGTCAATTTGTAGCCTGCAACACTGCCCTCAAGCAAGACTATGATCCTGTTCTTGGGGAAGGGAGGGGGGAGTATGGGTGGAGGGAGGGCAATTGGTGGGATCACACCTACGGTGCATCTTAGCAGGGTACTGGGAAACTTATTAAATGTCTTATCAATGTCTTTATATAGTGATCAAGAAAATGCCATGAAGGCTAACTGTAACAGTACGATCAAAACATTTCTGAATGTATATGAATCGTGCCCTATGATTGCACCAATGTACAGAATTTTGATTCAATAAAATTATAAAAAAAAAAAAAAGAAGTACAGCTGACCCAGTCTACTTAGCCTTCCCTACACACCTTCCATGATTTTGTAGTTGAGGTTTCTCCATGATCGTGAGGTTGCCTATCTCAGGAGACTCTGAGGAAGTAATTACACATAGACAACAGGTATTGTCATATTCATAGTGTAAAGGTTCCTTTGATGATTTGATGTCTTCTCTGATGATTCTCTAAGGTATTTTGTTAAAATGAAAATCATGTTTCTATTGTTTAAACATTTTGCATTATTAAAATACAAACTACTTTGATGTTACCGCCTATCAGATAAACTTAAAATTTTCTAGGTTGTTTTCCTTGTATTCCATTATAAATAATTATTAGAATTGTAACTGGGGCAAACTAGAGAGGCTACTCCTGCTGTTATCTAGAATTGTTGGCCTGCTGACAGAGTTTGCTTGGCCCTAAAACCCTGCTGCTGCAAATTGGCTTGTCAGTGACAGGTGGCTGGACCCTCTTCGTCCAGTAACATTTTATGCTGATGCCTTGCATGCAGGACTGTTAAGGTTCTATAGCAAGAGGAGAACTTGAGAAGGATATTCCCTTAGTCTTCAGATTCCTTCACTTACCATTGTTAAATTGAGTCTGGACTAAAGCTTTTTACACAGTGAACAGTAATCTAATTTGAGATGTAAGCAGACTGTAAACTACTCTTACATATATTGTTACAAAAGTTTTAGGTGCACTAAAATAAAAAACCAAACAAAATATTTCTTGGTAGTGAAATAATGGACCATGACACAGTCTGTCTCAAAACGCCTGTAGTGACCTACGCATAAAAAGTAGCCAAGGGTAAGTCAATTACTACAATGGAACTTCAACCGATAACATGTGGCCGCCCTTTTGAACTACGTACAAATAAGGCAAAGGACCCACTC
The DNA here is from genome assembly GCA_963573935.1 of Arctocebus calabarensis. Classification (NCBI taxonomy): domain Eukaryota; kingdom Metazoa; phylum Chordata; class Mammalia; order Primates; family Lorisidae; genus Arctocebus; species Arctocebus calabarensis. Next base: position 53,781 of record CAUYON010207921.1, read on the forward strand.
TAACCAATTCAGACGTTACTGTGCCTCACTTCCATTTTCTGTACGTCACTTTCCCTTTTCTGTCCACAAATATTATCTGACCATGAAGCAGCTGCTGAGTCACTGTGAACATATTCTAATTCTGGAGCCACCCGATTTCCAAAGCATTCGTTGTTCAGTTAAACTCTGTTACATTTAATTTGCATAAAGTTTTTCTTTTTGCCAAATTTAATGAGCAAAAGGAGGGACTGAAAAGTTATAGTATTCTATTTGCAAATAGAACCCTGTAAACTCTAAAGGGCTTATGTAATGTAAATATCTAGCCTTATGCAGAAAAAATTTAGCAGGGAAAAATGCTCCAAATCTGCTACTGTAAATATTGGGATTTCTTTTTTAATTTTTATTAAATTATAATTGTGTACATTGGTGCAATCATGGGGCACAATGTGCTGACTTTATATACATTCTGAGATATTTTCATTGAACTATTTAACATAGCCTTCATGGCCTTTTAATCACTATATGAAAACATTTATATTCTACATTTAGTAATTTTCACCTGTACCCTTATGATTATTTCATATGAAGTTAAAGACATTACTAACAGCATTTGAAATCATTTCATTTGAAA